>JAOBRD020632208.1:0-15352 GCA_027575215.2 Hydrozoanthus sils
CTCCCCATGTGAGTCTCTGTAGCTCAATGGGTAGAGCATCTGACCGGTAATCAGAGGGTTGCGGGTTTGATTCCCGTTAGTGACTCAGAATTTTTTCTGATCACTCAGACTTGAGAAGGGGTTTCCTTCATTCTATATATATATATATACAACACCAAGTTGCAAAACTTCTACATTAAGTACAACTGTATTTCCAAAATACAAGTCAAAGTCAGTGTTGTGTTTTCTTTATACAGAGTGCAAGTGAAAGTAAGGTTGTGTTCTATTGGGACCAACTGATTTTGGTTTGTTAGGTTGGTTAAGTTATTTGCATGTTCTATTCATTTTCAGATGGTTTGGTTGTTCAACCATTTCAACCAACTCTGACCCTGGCTGAAAGGGTTAAAAACGTTTCAACTGAAAAAGGTTGGAAATGTGTTCTATTGGAAATTTCAACCAAACCAAGAAAAACTGGTTTAGGTTGAAATGATTGGTTCCAGTAGAGAGGGAACAACACTGCATTCCCTTTTTCCCTATTTAGTGGGTGGCTAATTGGTGAAAGCAGGGGGTGTGTGGGAAGGGGGCTGGTTGGGAGGGGGTAGTGGATCAGTGTCAGTAGTAGACTATCATTTGTTTCGACTTTGAAACAAGCCATTCGAAAGGAAAGACCTCACAGAAGTTTATCAAAGGCTCTTAGTTTCATAGCAAGTTCTTCAAAAATCTTTTAACCTAGTTTTTTCTCCTGTCAACTCATGAGTTATTCTCTTCTGTGAGTAAACATTTTGAAAAAAAAATGGAGCGCCTGTAACTGGGATAGGGAGAAGCTGTTGCAACAAGTTGGCTTGAAAACCTAAATCTACAAAAGTGAGAACTGGCCAGGGGTTATTTAAAATTATTCAAACAGTCAGTTGTTGAAAGAACTTTGTTTAGACTTAAGTTAACCCTTTCTGTTCCAGTCAGTCACAACATCTAACTTCTAATTACCCTATGTACACATGTACGTTATAAAAAATAAGACACTTGGTTTTGAGAAAAATAAAATGATGAATGATCAAAGAAAGAAAACTACTGAAGATGAAAAGTAAAATTCTCCCAAACTTGTTCAATGAAAAGTATGGGTTCTAGTTGGGAGAACTTCACATCAGTTGATGTATGTAGGACTGAATGGATAAAGTGAATCAAAGCCTTGTAAAAATATAAAGAAGTTTAGATTATTTGCTACAAGCCAGGTCATTCACAAAACTAGGAAAGCACTCAGCTATTCAACTCTACTTTGTCTTTCTTCCAATTCCAGATTTTAGCATCATGCAGCTATGATGACACAATCAAACTCTATAAAGAAGACGATGATGATTGGTATGAGTTGAATCCTTCAGTAAGAAATTGTCTTGATTTTCAAAGGACTGGAACTAAGTTTCTTGGAAAGCTCTTAATACTTTCTTCAGTAACATGAAAGTTAGAAAAAGTTGCTTGTTGCACTCACAGTAACTTTAGAAATGTTACTTGTATGCTTTTAAGCCTTTGAAAATATCTTGACAATGGAAACTTGTTGGTTGGGTTGTAAAATGTCAAAAAAATTCTTTTGAAAAAACACTACCAAGTATCTACCCACAGTGGCTATCAGTTAATGAATTACGTTCTAGGTTTCTTAGGTTTTAGTAGTGTTAACAGTCCAAGAAAAAATAATTTCTTCCTAACGCTCTTACCTGATTGATCTTGTTCAAGGACCTGCTTTGACACATTGGAAGGACATGAGTCAAGTGTTTGGTCTATTTGTTTTGATCATGAAGGTGAAAGGCTTGGTAAGTCCAATTTTATCAGTATAACGTGGTGACACTGATACTCCATGTACCATTGGTTGTAAACGAGGTGAGAAGCTTTGTAAGTCCCCTTGTATCAATGTAGTTCCATCCCATCAATCATCCTCCTACCACCCATGGTAAACAAGGTGAAAGGCTTGGTAAGTCCCTTTTGAAAATGTAATGCCATTCCACTAAGCATCCTCTTACCATCCATGGAAAACAAGGTGAAAGGCTTGGTAAGTCCTCTTGTATCAATGTAGTTCCATTCCACCAATCATCATCGTACCATCCCTGGTAAACAAAGTGAAAGACTTGGTAAGGTCCATCGTATCAGTGTAGTTCCATTCCACCAATCATCCTTGTACCATCCATGGTAAACAAGGTGAAAGGCTTGGTAAGTCCCATTGTATCAGTGTAGTTCCACTCCACCAACCATCCTCATGCCATCCATGGTAAACAAGATGAAAGGCTTGGTAAGTCCTCTTGTAAAAGCACAATGCCATCCCACTAAGCATCCTTGTACCATCCATGGTAAACAAGGTGAAAGGCTTGCTAGTTGACATACCTTCTGATCATCCCTCCTTGATTCCCAAAACCATCATTCATGTAAAATACATATAAAAGCATGATTTTGGGGTTTTTTTTAATGAAATAAAAAAATTCCTTACAGCGATTTACTTTTTTATCATCAGTATCTTGCAGCGATGACAAGACAATGCGAATATGGCAGTCCTACAAGCCTGGGAACCCAGAAGGTGAGTGCTTTATGGTTACAAAATCTCTTTCAATACACGTAAAAAAAGGACCTTATAAAATAGTTTTCTTGAACTAGTTTCAATGATTGTTTACAAAAAAAATGGACTGAGAAAAGAACGATCTCACTTTCCTTACTTTCGTGTATAACAGTAATGCATGATTGGTCAAACACTTATGATTGTCAAAATGGAGTGTAAATGTCTCTTTTAGTGCGTTTGTATAGCATTCTGGTATTTGTTGACAGAGACAAGAGGGAACACTTTAGTTGAGCGTCAAAATATTATTCAAAAACCAAAAATCTTACACCTGTTGACCGTTACAGGAGTTGTGACAAGTGGAAACGACCCCAAGTGGAAATGCGTTTGCGTTGTGTCTGGATATCACCAGAGAGCCGTTTATGATGTAGACTGGTAAGTAGGGAGGTGATCCTTGAATTATCCAGTGAAAATAGTTTACAAACCAAACGTTTAACTGAGCATATTTGGACTGCCCGACTTATTACGCTCTTGTAAAGTGTAAGTTAAGTTACAAGTTGCAGTAATGGGCCACTTCCAAGAATGGTTAGGACTGGGAACAAGTACATGCAAGTAAGGTAACAAAGGCCCCCCTACTTGCATGTGTCCAAGTCATTCAACTCACCAATTTGAGTTTCTTGTCAACAATCTTTTTAAGTGCGGTGAGTGACTGACATCCGAGATCAAGCAGAGTACTGTTGACTCTGTTTACTAACAAGGCCAAAGCTCTCTTACATGCACTTGTTCCCAGCCGTTTGGGAAGAGGTATTTGCCCGTATTGGTGGGTTTATTGTTGCCTCGCTTTCATGCCGCATGCATAACGAGCTTGTATGACGTTCTTCCTCCAATATTATGGACCCTTCGCAGTACTTGGCCGTTGTTGTTTAATTTGGAGGCTCTCCAGTTTCACCTATTGCCGTAACTAAAGAAACTACGTGGCGTAGCTTACAACGTGGCATTTCTCTTTCAGGTCCCACGTTTCACAGAGGATAGCAACTGCGGGAGGAGATGACTGCATTCGAATATTTCAGCAGGTTTGCTTGAGCTTCTAGAAAGAGAAAAGGAGTTCCTTTTACTCGAAAACACCAAAAAAAGCAACAAAAAATATTTCTGTTAAAGATTGAAAAATCTTTTTGTCTCCTAGCTCTATCTAACTCTAAACTAGTGTTTCTTGGAAATCATTAACAAAGACCTCTTCAGCAGCTTTGTATCCAGTGCAGCAGTAACCTGGGTCACAATGCTGAGTCAGACTTCTTACTCGAAAAGAAAGAAACAGTTAAAATAACTAAACCATAGAACCAAATTATCGTGGTGCGAAACCCGCCGTTCATACTAGTCCCTTTTGTCGCTAGTTTTCATAAAGATTGTACCAGAATATTTGATCAGAACTTTGAACAAGCATTTTCTCTCAGGGCTATCTTCTGAACGGCCAAGCCTTAGCTTACCTACCATCTCACTAAGAGCAAAGTTAAGCAATCCAGTTCCCCTGAGGTCAAGTGGCTTGGGATGTTGAAGCATCCGGGTGGTAGAAGTGGACATAGGTTTGGTTCCCGACAAGAACTCAGAATTCTTTCGAAGCAGCTGGTGTGCCAATTTTTTTCTGTCGAGCGAAGTGAGACAGCACACTATTCTTATCGAGTTCAGCAAGTGCATTGTTGGCGACAAGTATTAGGCATTCAAAATCATGATTTTGGAATGGATTCGGTCATTCCGTCTCATTCCGTCGGTATATCCACCATTTTTGTGGAAATATTTGTAGGTGAGCACGCATTTTTACCGAATGAATCCAGTACCAAAATATTGGCGACATGTATTAGCCGTTTTAGCGTTGAATATCAAAATTTTTAAGTTCAAAAGTGCAATGTTTTCGTTCGTTCCTTCCGGCCTCCGCTCTCTTGCTCCCCCTGCAGTCTAGCCGGGTGCATCCCAATTACCTGTCAAATTGTCCGGTGGGTACCACCAACAGTCAACAGATTGTTTCTGCCCCTGAAATCCGACCCGTATTTGCTTTTAAAAGCACATGCTTGCATCGAGGAAAAGATTCCGAAGTAAATGCAGTATTTGTAAAGCTCTCAAGTCAATCCGTCGTGACTTAACGATAAGTTATTCAGTTCATTTTTCACACTTGAACCTCAGCAAATTTGTCACTAAATAACTTACCGTTCATAGTCACGACAATTTAACTTGAGAGCAAAGACGAAAGGAAAATAATCGTAAGAGCCGTTGTAAACAATCATTCGATAACACGATCCGAATTGTACCAAGCCCTTGCTCGACAGCATTTACCTTACCTGAGGAAACAGCTAGTTTTATTTATATTGCGTATCCTTTAAGGTGTTTCCAAGAAGATTTTGTTTTAGATTTAGCATGCAGAACCCGAGTTCTTGACGGCCTTTTAATTCCACCCAATGCTTTTTAACACCAAGGTACCCAGGTTCCTCGTCAGTTCAACAGTAAAACACTCGTGTGTTCAGGTGGCTCGGCATGTTAGAGCATCCGAGAGATAAAAAAAGACATAGGTGCGATTCCCGACGGGGACTCTTTCGAAGCAGCTCGTGCGCCATTATTTCGTATTTTATATCGCGTATCCTTTAAAATGGTTTGTGTTTCCAAGAACATTTTTTAAGTAATTTTGTTTTAGATTTAGTAGGCAGACCCTGATTTCTCGAAGGCCTCAAGGCCTTCTTGTACATCGAATGTTTTTTAATACCAATATACTATTCTTTCTTGCCAGTTCAACAGTAAAAAACTCGTGTGCCCTAGTGGAGGAAAATTACTGTTTTTTTTGTGTACTTAGGACCCAGGCTCCACCGACAGAAATCAGCCGTCATTTCAGATGGTCACGGAACAAAACAAGGTTCGTGTTCAGTATCTCGGAAACTGTGAGTCTCTCTTCTAAAGTAACGGACAAACTATCACGTGACCTGAACAGACCTAACAAGGATAAAGTTACTTTTACAAACATTTTCCGTGAACTCGAATACTTTATGCTGAGTTCATAGAGACTGGTAAAACCTTCCATTTTTTTAGTTTTTCGTCTGTTCTTTCAGTTGGTTACCTATAACTCAAACCTTTAAGGGGAATGATATAAAGGGTAAATGGAGGGTAAAGCAATATGCTAATAATGACACAGTCGAGTTACCGCGGCATGCTCGAATTACTTCAGTTTGAAATTACTGCATGTTTGAATTACTACACTTCAAGTTTTTATTGGTTCGCGTTAGTAGTAGTAGTAAGGGTTGTTGTAAATTATATATTTAGTTTGAAGTTAGTTGTAAGAAAGGAAGGGAGAAGGGAAGGAAGGAGGAAAAGGTGAAGGGAGGGAAAGGAGAAGGGGGAAGGAGGGGGAGGGAGTAAGGGAGAGAAAGTGGGAGAGGAGAAGGGTGAGGAGGAGGGAGAGAAGAAGGGAGAGAAGAAGATAGCGTGGAAGGGACTGAAGACGGGAGAGGAGGATGGAAGGAGGGTGGGAGAAAAGAAGAAAGTAGAAAAAGAGGGAGGGAAGGAAGGAAGGAAGAAGAGAGAAACGGAGGGAGGAACGGAAGAAAAGAGGTAGGAAGAGAGAGGTTGCTGTAGGTAGGGACGCAATTCAACCCACCGTTTTCACATCTGACCCTCGTGTTATTCACAGGCCCACTCACAAGATGTCAACTGCGTCAAATGGAACCCTAAAGACGGCGAAGTATTAGCATCGGCATCTGATGATTGCTCAGTCAAACTATGGAGATACAAATCAGATGAAAATTAAACTACTCAAACTACTCAACGATTGCGTGTTTGTTTGATGCGCTAAAAATGGTTGGAATTTGGTGCTTCGTTCATAATCCCAGTATCTGATTCGGAGGAAAAACGGATAACAAGTGTAGTATATAGGTTTGTCCTAAATACTTAAAACCAGATTCATTGAAAGAGAATCAGAAAAAGGGATACAGTCGTGAATGTCAGTAACCAGGATTTTGGATTCCAATAAGTACTCTGAGCAAGGACGTTACTTGGGGGCTGAAATAGAAAATAAATCAATGAACCCGTCATGAGAATAACCTCGTTTACCTAGCCAGGAGATGTGGGGAAGGGAGGGGGGAGGGGGGGGGTTGAAGGAGAAAATAAGTCAATGAACCCATCATGAAAATGACTTCGCTTTTCATACAGTTTTTTTTAAGGCAAAAATAAATTGTTCTGTGTTCCGTCAGTTCGTTTTGGAGGTATGCTGTGTTCTTATTAGTTAGTATTTGTAACCGCAGGGGGCCGAAAAAAATTGAGGATTTATATCACTCATAATGGTAAAAAATGAAAGAAAATCCTGCATGAGAGATCGATTATTTTTCCGTGTACATATGAAGTGGTTGTTTTGTTAAACCAGAGAAATATGATACGGCAACCCAACAAACCTGCTGTGGCTACGTACGATCTGGTGTTACCATTTCTTAACACTAGCATTTTATTAGACACTTATTTCCACTTTTTCTACCATTTCCTTATTGCTTCTTCTTGGTCGGGACCAACTGAGTTGTCAAGTAACACTCTTAGGGTTTATTTCTTATAGGCGGATTTCAGGTGACGTAATGCTTACAAACAAACCTTTTCAAATCTAAACACATTCAGGACCTTAAACAAAGAAACCTCTGTCTCAAACTACCAATCAAATAACAGTCGACTCATTAATAACACTGAATGAAACTCGCCTGTAACATAGAGGGCAAAATTACTTTGAGCTGATTGGTCGCTGGTATACTTCCGAAAATTTCAAAAAGGTTTAAAAAATGCCTTCGAATGTTTTCCGAAGATTTTCGAAAAGTCCCGAACGTTTCCGAAGACCTCCGAAGATTTTCCGACTTTTAAAAAAAATCATAAAAATGCCTTACAAACGATTTCAAACCTTTTCTGAAGATTTCCGAATGTTTTCAGAGGTTGCAGAGATTTTTTTAGCTTACATGTTTTGCAATTTTCGAAGAAACTTAGGGTAATGAGTCTCGTGGGGTACCGCTGAGAATGAAGATTTTTGCCTTCGATGTCATAAACATGTCATCGCCTAGTTACTCGTAAAATTTAGGATTAGTTTCACTTGTGTTCTCAGTTTTTTTGAAAATTGCCCTTGCCACTTGGAAAAAGTTGAAAACACGTGAAATTAATCCTTAATTTTACTCGGCCCCATGCTTTACTTATCAAGAGATTTTCCTATAGCGAATTGTAATTCCAATCATTATACTTTAATAAACTTTTCATTTGTTGTTTAACTGGTAATGAGTTGATTCGTTGTTTTTCTCCCTTTTTTTCTCTTTTTTTTGCATAACCAAACTCTTAATTCCGAATTTATCCTTGTGCGATATGAAATGGTATGTCCACTCATCAAACGTTAGGCTCGAAGAATATCGAGTCTCGACTAAGTATGCCGCAGTATTGAGCTCGAACAAGTCCATTGATTGTAAGAAATATTTGCTCAGCCAGAAAAATCTTGTACTGAAGTTCTTTAAGTTGCTGTTTTACTGTATAACTTTGTTGTTTGCAACGTTGCAGAGTTGGCTCGGCCAAGATACTAAGTATAGCAACACCAAGGGCGAGGGCTCTTTCTGAGAGAAAGAGAAAGAGAAAGAGAATACTTTTCCGGAAAATTTTAGAAAATTGAACACGAGCTCACTAATGAATTTTACAGCATGTCGAAGTAACTTTTGTTTTACATCATAGGGCCGTTTTAAAAACAAAGGTCGACTGAAGCAAACAACAACAATAGATGGGGCTTCAAAAGCTCCAAAATGTGTCGCTGGAGAAAACGCCAAAGTACTGTTTTCTTTATTCAGCCATCAACTAAACTTTTATTTACAGGATCAGCACTTTCAGATACTCGCAAGCTTATCTGTTTTCTGGATTGAGCAGTTAAGGAAACTGCCAAAAAAATAACCATTTCCATACAATGATACCATCTATGAAATACGTAGACATGAGTCAAACCCTTTATTGTCTTTATTGGTGTGTTTATGAAAAGTTTCCTGACCAGATGAACAAACACTTCAGAAAAAGCTGTTGTGTCTTACAAGGAAGGTGTACTGACAAGGAAATGAGATATCCTATTCTCGGGCTTGTTTGATGTTTAACTATTGTAACAATTGAATAAACTACGGAATTGTACACAATTCTGTTTTTCTGCGCGTGCGCACCCGAACTCCTAATCCAGCGTCAATGCACCTGATAAAACAAGCCATGTTCCAGTAAAATGAACCAAACAATTAGTTGTTAGACAAATATGTTTGATTATTTGCTTTAACTCCCCAAATCCTTTAATTGATTAGAAGCTTTTGATTGCATGGGTTGGAAACGCGCCTTACCAACAATCATTCACAGTTTATCAGTGCACTGAAGAGACGTACCGAGCAAAACCAAACCAAAAGGTATGTTCTGCTAGCTATTGTTGAAATCCATAACAAACGGCCTATTAGATCTAAAGTCGATAACAACTACTTTGAAACATGGTTTAAGAAAACCGTGAAACCTTTGAGACAAGCATATGACTACTTAATTGCGGGATCAACCCGATTACTGTCGGAAACTCCTGGCTAGTCTGACCACGACCGTCTCACAGCACCTTAGCTTGTCGCAGCCTAAGCCAGTGTGTGGTTTTTTGTTTTGTCCAAACCTGATCTTGCCTTTCCAACTAATAAGCTTTTAGAGGACAAAAAATATCAAGTGCACTAGAATTAGATTGAAACGTCTGCTAAATGCAACTTTGAAATGTGAACGCGTTTTCGTAGCGGCGCTTTGGCTCGGGGAACAGTCAAAAACGCAAGATTGAGCTAGAATAGCAAGCAATGAATTGACGGGTTTGGGTTGGACGAAAACAAAAACTTGGGCTTAAACGTAAGCCAAGCATTATATAGTTTTACTTTTTGCTACAAAAATTATGAGCTACGTAGAATGATTAATAATTAGAACTTGTTTGAAACGCTTAATCTTGCACACAGTTCTGCAGTTTTTGATTGAAAAATATTTAAGGTTTTAGATCTAGCCGAGTCTCAAAGATTTCTGTTTTTGTAAAAGACACGATGCTACATTGCATGCGCGCAACGAAAGAATCGCACAGTGTAGCCACTAAAATTATTGCAAAAAACGTTGGGCAAAAAAGAAATCGATCCTCCCCCTTCAAGCAAAAATATCACTGTGTGGCTACACGAATGGCAACGTTGCATGCAATCCAAACCTAAAAGCACTCAAGAAATTGAAAAATCGAACCCTGCATCTGAAAAAATCGAGGTTTATTGACACGATTGTAGTAATGTTCAAATTTCCCCTCTTCTTTTATTTCAACAGACATGTTTGCGTTCAAATTCTTGGTTGTCGTGTTACTAGCTGGAAGTGCGAAAGTGTTGGGAAGACCGGCTCAGGATGAAGCGGGTAAGCGGGACTTCTTTAAAAACTAAAAAATCCAACTTCAGTGAGTATTAATGGCAATTTAGAAATAACACATCGTAGGCTTTGTAATACAATCCTCCGTCTTTATATTTTCAACTAACATGTTTAGATAGCAAAAAACGTAATTTTAAGAATAATTGGGGACACTAGAAGTATATCCTACTGACTGAAGACACAATGTCGGCTATTTTATAAGCAAGTTTGCTTTCAATCTGGGATCATTAAATACAAATTCAATTTTAACACACCGGCACAGCTAGCCGAATCTCCTGAGGAAATGTCTTTGCACACATGATAGAGTTTATACAACGATTATTTATCGGCAGAACAAAAACAAAATAAAAAAATCAAAGATTTTTAAAATAGTTTTAAAGACAAATAACTGAAAAGCTATATATATTTTTTTTTGATAATTTTTTTGTAATTTGAAATCTCATTCAGACGATTGACCGCAGTCCCAGCATTTCTAATCCAAAATGCTGGAACGGGTTGCGAAAGTTAAACCTTATTCACTTTGAAATTTTTACAAAGCAGAGAACGATTATTTGCTCAAAACATAAAAATAATTGTTGAAGTTTGACTGAAAGAAAGAATTTCGGCTTACTTTTCAATTTAAGAATAATTTCTCGATAAGCCTTGTTTTTTGTTACATTACACAAAGTTTATAGATAAAAAGGAAAACGTGTTATACCATGCCTTTGGAAACGAAATCGTTACAAACCTATACAATCAAAAAAACCTTTCCATTTCGTCAGCAACATGAGCTCTAATTATGGTTGTTGTTATTGATATTTTTGAGGTGTTGCAATCGTTTTCAATTTCATCAAGCATCATCTTTGCCAACAATATCATCATTCTCACCAAGCATTGTCATCATCATTCTCATCAAGCATTACCATCGTCTTCATCATCATTACCATCAAGTTTCATAGTCGTCATTATCACCATCACCATTCTCATCAAGTATTATAGTAGTAGTCATCATTATCATTCTCACAAAGCACCATCATCGTCATCAATACCATCAACATTTCAACAAGCATTATCACCGTCATTATAATCATCACCGTCAAGCACCACCATTGCCATCATCACTATCATTATTTTAACAAGCGTTATCATTACAATCGTCTTTCTCATTTCGAGTCATCGTCGTCATAATTATCATTTCTTCAAAAATTGGCATCGTCTTCACCATCAATATTCTCCACAATCATCTTTCTGATCAAGCACCATCTTCGTCATCATCACAATCATTCTTATCAATCATCATCATCGCCAACATAACAATTATCATACTGTCAAATATCATCTTCTTCTTCATCATCAATATTCTCCACAATCATCTTTCTGATTAAGCACCATCTTCGTCATCATCACAATCATTCTTATCAATCATCATCATCGCCAACATAACAATTATCATTCTATCAAATATCATCATCTTCTTTATCATCAATATTCTCGTTAGGGAAGAGGTCGAGACTTTGGCCCTTTTAGGGACCCTACTTTTGAAGGTAGTGAGGTAGCGGGTTGTGTGGTCCACTACCCCCTGCCCCTGCCTCCTACCCCAGACAAGGGGTGGAGGTGGATGGTTGTGGTAACTACCCCCCCCCCCCCCTTCTTCCAAAAGAAGGGCAAAAGATTTTTCCTCTTTTGAGCATCGTCATCGTCCTCACTATTTAGCCCTTTTTTTAAGTAAACAGTAAACAAAAACTTGATTTCCTTACCCATATATAGAGACTTGTTCTGTGGCCGCGGCTGACCGTGTTGAATGCGGTTGGTTTGGGATCAGCAAGGAAACCTGCTTAGCCCGCGGGTGCTGCTGGGACAGTGGAGTTCCTGATGCCAAGTATTGTTTTGTGAAGAAAGGCATACGTAAGATAAAATAAATTAACACAATTAAACCCCTTCAAGATAAACTCTTGTTTACGTGTTTTTTCCTACTAGTTAAAATCTGAAATGTGCGTCTTTGAGGTTTCTACAAAGATGTTTACTTAAGGTGAAGTGAAAACTTTATTACTACAAGGCATAAACCTTGCAAAATGAGAAATAGCGGTGAAAAAATTCTGTCAAAATCTTCCATGGTTCTTGAGATATTTACATTTACAGTTTTCCATTGCTGGTTCCGACAAATTTGCATTTCTTTTAAATCTGCTGTCAACCCATAACCTTTCGATGCATTTAAGCAAAAACTTAGACTGCATGATGATCTACCTACCTTGATCTACATCAGCAGCCAAACTTTGGCCTAAACTCTTCCAAAGGGTATGGATTGGAAGCAGATTTTAAGAAAACCGAATTTGTTGGAACCACTCGTGACGTCATCAGTTGAAAACTTTAAATGATAATATCTCAAGAACCATAAAAGATTTCGACAAAATTTTATCACCCCACTCCCTCGTTTAGCAAGTTCTATCCACTGAGATATTAAAAAATTTTAATTCATATACTCTTTAAAGTTAAGTTTTGTTTTAACGCTTTTGCTATATTCATTCTGGTCTTTCTTTTTACTGCAATAATACTCTTTGACATTTGAGACAAAATATCTTTGTATAGTGTTTGATAAGGTTAAAACGATTTATTATACGGCTGGGTGTTTTCGCGTACTGTGATTGGTTAATTCAAGGTCCATGACCTACGGTACGGACCTTAAGCTTGGTTATGGACCTCCCAGAAAGCAGTTTGTTTTCATTTGTGTAAAAGCAATATGGATAACAAAATTTCATGCACAAACAAGAGAAGTTCAAGCTTTTTATTGTCAAGACTACTGTGAACAAGATGACCAGTTCCCAAATTGTGAAACGCAAAACAATTTTCCTTATGAAAAACAACAACGTGAAGTCAATGGGTTTTGACGTGTCCATTGATGCGTAAATTTATGTGTCAGTCTCGTACGTACAATTAAAAAAAAAACAGAAAAAAAGAGAAAATTGAGCCATATAATATCTTTTTAACCTCGTTACTCGTTTCGTGCTGTAAGTTACCGACCTCGTTTTTTTCCTCATGTTCTCGCGCTTCGCGTTTGTGCCAAAAGAATGGAAAAAACTCGGCTCCGTAACTTGCGGTACGGACCTTGCACTCGGTTAAAAAGAGGTATATATTTGACCCTTTTAAATTGCAATTGCTTTTTGTAAATTCTTATGAATTTCAATTTACTCTAAAATATATAAATGTAGAAGAAAAGTAGTGATGTGCCCGTCAAATCCTTTTTCGTGTTTAATACAGAAATGTCCTCGGAGATGTGTCCAATATCGCCTGCTGACCGGAAGGACTGCGGTTACTTTGGTATATCAAAGGACGAATGTGTTGGAAAGGGCTGTTGCTGGGACGACACAGTGCCTGGTGCCAAGTACTGCTATCACGGTTAGTATACGCTGATTACAATAGTTTGTTAGAGCACTGCACCGTTATCGCAGAGGTCACGGATTCTCTTTCGCAATTGCTCAAACTGCGTTCATAACCACAAAGATCCTATCATAACGTTATTTTGTAAAATAACCCCAGTGAACCTGGCGCACTGGTTGGTCGAGAGCGCAAAAACCATGCTCTGTAAGAGAAGTCAGGTGTCACGCTTTTGAAAGTGTCATACAACACTGAATTAGCTACCATTTTTATTGCTGAGTAGCCAGTGACAAAATAGAAAATTATAATTCAAATCTGGTAACAAATGAAAATTTTTCTCTTATATGGTATTAAACGGGGTAACTAAAACCGAAAAGGTACGGTTTGCTGTGTTGGACAAGTCAGAGCTAGTTCAGCGAAGTTTTACAAAAAGCCATGACAAAAAATACGAAGTACTCGACAAAATGGTTTCTTTTGTTGGAAGTAATAAAAACTATCCCAATTATCACATTCTAACACCATTTAGACACATCAAAAGCAAGGAACGAATAGCATTTATTAATCAAAAAACAGCTACAATCCCCGACAAAAGAAAGTGAAACACTCTCTTCCCCCCACACAAAGTTGATTGTTGTATGTAAAAATATACGAATTTTTTGTACTTGCTGGACAAACAACATTGAAAAAGGGAAGGGGGTGCAAAAGTGTTTCATTATTTTTGTCGGGGATTGTAGCTAATACTTTCGTACGCATGCAATACAAATGCAATTCAAGCTAGGTACCAAACTAAATATTAAATTTGTTAAACTTATATTATTTGTCCGACTTCTTTCTACTTTTCATATGAAGAGTGGAGAAAAGAACGATAAATTAAAAAGCCGACTCTCGCAGAAATTAGGGACAAAGATGAGCAGTTACCATAGTTGGTCGAGTTCTGCACAGATTCGCCACTATTTTTGAGAAGTCTTGGCAATCAGATTCATTCATTAGATTCCATCAAGCAGCCGTGACACAGTCCCAATCCAGATCCAGGGCACATGAAGTTCTATTGTTGCAGATAACGTAAAGCTCGACAGCATATTCTCGGGATGTACTATCCAAAACGTCTGAATGAATTTGTTTTCTCCCAAATCCGACACACGCAAGGTTATTTTAAAGTTGTCTCGAGACGATTTCACTAGTTACTTTTTCCCGTCCCTACTTGAAAGCTTTTAAGAAAATATTGCCTAAGCTACCGAAAATAAGGTTCTTTCTCTAGGAACTGAGATGACTGTTGGCCTTTTAGCGATAAAAAGTCATGTTAGAACATTTTTAATAAGTGTTTATTTGATTCATATTATTTTAGTTACTGACACCGTACGTAAAATCCCACTTTAAAGCCCCCCCGGTTTTAACCCACCCCCTCGGATATAAGCCCCCCCGGCAAGTGCGTTCCTTTTGTGTTTCTTTTTAAACATGCATCACAAGTTAAACGACATGCTCTATGACCCCTTGTAAGCTTCATAAGGTAGATATTTCCTCTCTTGAATAAACTGACAGATTGTCTCTGTATTTCTTACCCGCACCGGGAAGATCAAACCTACTGCTACATATACAGTGGCGTGTCTGGCAAGTGCCGCTACTCTTGCAAGGGTGGGGAGAAAAAGGTGCTCGGAATGGGAGCCTGCAAAGGATCGATTTGCTGCTACACAACTCCTTGTAAGTTAAGACGTACATTCACCAATATTCATATAGGTTTTCATAAAATGTCGGCGGCGCAGAGGCCAATCGGTTTGGTTAGCGTGTTTGACTCGTAATTCTAGAGTCGCGAGTTCAAGTCCTGGCCAGACCACTGTGTTGTGTTATTGAGCAAGACACTTTACCCGGCTTTGTTCCAGTCGACTCAGCTGTTTAATTGAGTACCAGTTCTGCTGGGGGCTAGCCTGCGATAGATTAGTGGCCTGTAAGACTCCTATTGGCTTAACACTACAGAAACCGGAGAAAAGTGCCAGTCTGATGTGCCAATTAGGTTCGAGAAGGGATTTAGCTAGCTAGCCTTCTATAAACTGCTAATATATA
>JAOBRD020632319.1:0-15352 GCA_027575215.2 Hydrozoanthus sils
AGACACTTTACCTGACTTTGTTCCAGTCGACTCAGCTGTATAAATGAGTACCAGTTCTGCTGGGAGCTAACCTGTGACAGATTAATGTCCTGTTCAGCGGGAGTCAAACACTTTCATCTGATAACACTACGGAAACCAGAGACAAGTGCCGGTCAATGGGCCAGTAGGCTCGAGAAAGGATTTAGCTTTAGCTAGCTGAAAGTATCACTCACAAGTGAGCGATGCAACTAACCTTCAGCACAAGAAAATAAAATTTGTGTTCTCAAGCAGCCATGCAAATTGTTCTATTTATTTTATAGATACTGATGAAATTCTTACATATGAAACAGAACATTTTTAAAAGAACTGGCTGCATGCCTGAGGATATCTATATGATAAATTTTTTTTTTACAATATTGACAATTGTCATTTTTTTTGTTTAATTATAAATATAATGATTAATACATCTATAGTGTGTGTGTGTGGGGGGGGGGGGGCATCAGTATTAAACCATACATATATTTGAATTCAAATAACTGGTAGCCCAGTTGGTAAGGTGTCAGTCAGCTATGCAGGAGTTTGATGTCAGACTTTCAATTTATTTAGGGTCGTAAAACAACTGTTCGAAGAGAGGTAATGCTAATATCTACAGATGGTTAGGCCTTCCATCTTTTTTGGTATAATTATATTATAAGGAAACTGATCCATATAATTATTATGTACCTTGGGTAGCAGACCTCAAAGGGGACCTTGAGTCCTGTTGTTGCCTGTTCTAGGTCACATGTGACTCCTTGAGTAAAAATGCCAAAAACTTAATTAATTTAAGCAGTGCTCGAAATGTCTTATTTTTAGTTGTAGAACGATATTTGAGCAGTCAAATATCAGTGAAGCTAAGGTCTCCCAAGAAAACAGCTCTTAATTGTGTCACTTTGATCAGTAATTAGAATTATTTTAGTTTTACTTCAATTACAATAGTTGATTGTCTTTATTACATCTTAAAAAGCTAAGGTCTCTCAAGAAAACAGCTCTTAATTGTGTCACTTTGATCAGTAATTAGAATTATTTTAGTTTTACTTCAATCACAATAGTTGATTGTCTTTATTACATCTTAAAGCTCATTTGTTTTTTCCAAACTTTTTCCAAAACTAAACT
The DNA here is from genome assembly GCA_027575215.2 of Hydrozoanthus sils. Taxonomy (NCBI): domain Eukaryota; kingdom Metazoa; phylum Cnidaria; class Anthozoa; order Zoantharia; family Hydrozoanthidae; genus Hydrozoanthus; species Hydrozoanthus sils. The sequence goes on from JAOBRD020632319.1 coordinate 1,132, forward strand.
AACTAATTATAATTAATAAAAGAAATTATGTGTTACTTTGTTTTTCTTGTTTTACAATATATATGCATTTAGGTAGACACATAGTCTTATATTAAGTAAGGCTTAGTTTTTAAAACTTTCTATAACAAAATTTAGAGTTTAGAGATATTAACTAAGTTATTTTAGAGTTTGGTATTATTAATATTTCAGCTCCAGCTTGGACAACAAACTGTTGCTGATGGGAGTGACTCAGATGGTTATGTTGTAACCGTCAAGAACGTCCATCTGCAGTGTCTCCTTGATCTACTTGATCATGTACTTTTACTTGGGTATGTTAGCACTGATTGTTGAATTTTGCTTTTAATTCAAAACTTTCTCAGCCAAAATTAAATAATATTAAATTTGATCGCTTGAAATTTTGCTGCCAGAATTTGAAGAAGCAGATCTAGAGGTTTTTGGTGTTAATGAAACTTTTAACAGAGCAAAAAAAAAAATTAACCCTAGCAGATGCAGGCTATACAATATATGTATACACCACCCAAAACACCAGCACCTATCTTCTGACAGTGAAACTTAACAAGTAATCAATTTAGTTTTTTAATTAATCATAAAGTAGCTATTGTATGTACTTGCTGACACTTTCAACAGTTTTTATAATCTTGAGTTAGTTTTATCTTTGAGCCCTTAGTTTTATAAGAGTCATGTCATTGAAATATTGATTGTCTAGATAAAAAATAATTGGATGTTTTGCTTTGTTTAGTTTGCATAATGTTGAGTTTGGTTACTGGCCATTTGTTGGTAAGTTTACCCACTCTGAGACATTACGAATGATTGCGGAGCACCCTCATGTGACAAATGACCTTGACAAAGGTACATGGTACAATCTGTAACTCAACGAAAAGTTTCTTGTTGAAGTTTTTAAAATGTTTTAAAAATTAAAACTTAGTTTTATTTTATATAATTTTTGTAAAAATTCAACTTATAATTGCCATGTAGATAGAGTATTTTCATGGTCAGAATATTTAGTGGTTTTGGCCATATTTTGGAGTGGTTTTTTTTGTTTTATTGCCTTTTGCAATTTTTTGGTAGGTTTTCAGATTTTTGCAAAAAAAATATTGTTTTTTCGAGTTTGTAAATTGGGAGTGCAAATTAAACTTTCAGGTTTTTTATGCTTTATGAAACTCAGATATAAACAAAACTATTTTACTGTTTTTCTGGGTTTTTTTAGGTGAGTTTTTGCAGTTTTCAATGTGCTCAAACCGGGAGGGGGGTTTGGTGGTGGGATTATTCACCCTTTCACCCTTACAGCATTTAATCGGTCAACATCTTAATTCTCCTCGTGGTAACAATAGAAGATGAGCGGATTACAGTTCATGCAAGAATATGAAATTTTATAATTGAACAAAGACTCTAGGAGATTAGAATTAAGTGAAGTTCTTCCAAACTACTCTTAGAAAATAATAGTACTTATGGATAAAGTTTTGAGAATTTTCAAACTTTTCATTGGATACTGTAAGGGATGATTGGGTTAGACTTCAAGCTTTCCATCCGGAGGACTAGTTTGAATGGATGGATCCTTTAGAGGATTACTAATAAATTGACAGAATCAAGGAAGGCTTACAGTTCATCATGAATAGACCATAATAGACTCTTAGAAAATGATAGTACTTATGGATAAAGTTTTGAGAATTTTCAAACTTTTCATTGGATACTGTAAGGGATGATTGGGTTAGACTTCAAGCTTTCCATCCGGAGGACTAGTTTGAATGGATGGATCCTTTAGAGGATTACTAATAAATTGACAGAATCAAGGAAGGCTTACAGTTCATCATGAATAGACCATAATAGACTCTTAGAAAATGATAGTACTTATGGATAAAGTTTTGAGAATTTCAAACTTTTCATTGGATACTGTAAGTGATGATTGGGTTAGACTTCAAGCTTTCCATCCAGGGGACTAGTTTGAATGGTTGGATCCTTTAGAGGATTACTAATATATTGACAGAATCAAGGAGGGCTTACAGTTCATCATGATCAGTAAACCATAAAATACCATTAATAGTGATATAGTACAGATCGAACAACAAGAAGGTTGAATTACAAGAATTGCATGTCATATATTCATATTCAAGTTTTAAACAACTGTTAGAAATTGAGAACTTATAATAATATAATGATAGGATGATGAATGAAACAAAATTATGTACATTAGGTTAAAGGACCTATCAGTAAATATATCCACAAGTCACTTTACTCTAATTTGGAGTCCCGAGTACTTTAGAAAATTGTGGAGACAGTTTGCCCTATAATTCTCAATTCCATTTCTTAGGATGAAAAATTAAAAAGTTTCCACATTATATACCTTCTGTATACTTTCAACACGAAAGCTCTGTGCACAATGAACAAAAACCCAATCTTAAAAGATTCTGACAGTTTGCAGGAATTTTATTCAAGAATTGTACAATCACAATGCAAATTAAGTTTGTGAATAACTTATATCTAATGAGTATAATGCTTGTGCATGTTTTCTACAGGTCGTGTTTGGGTTTATATGGCTACCAGTGATGGTTTGTGGGAAAGCTACATAAGGGCATTTTCTCATGGCCAAAAAGTTGCCAAGAAGTTTTACACAAGGTGCAAACATGTCAAATAATTTCATTAATTTCCCAAATCTGAACATTCCTGTTATTAGTTATAATATATTATAACTTTGATTTGTTAGTACCCAGTTTTCAGACATATAAATGTGTGTATATATGGTGTCGACAGTTTTGCAGTTTAGACACTTCTTTGCTGTTGTTACCATGGAAACCAATTAGAGATCACATGGTATAAATTAGTTGCAAGATAATTGAGCACTAATATATATTAATTAAAAGTGCAAAGTTTTCTCATCGATTTTAGATCAGTATTCTAAAGATGACTACCTTTGAAAAACACTGATTTTACACAGTTTGATAATGGTGTTTCTGTGCTGTGGTTGCCATGGAAACCAATTAAGCCCCACGTGACTAAGCTTAATTGGAACTACACGTGACATTTATTACACATACCAAGTTTCAAGGCAATTGGTTGCATACTTTTAAAATTAGACGGGGGGGGATCCGATTGACCCCCCATGCCTTCATGTAACTTTTTTTAGGGTAAACTGACACTAGGGATACTGGAAATAAGTGCCCGCCTAATGGCCATTTGACTCGAATAAGGTTTAGCTTATATCCTTGGCATGATGTACACCACGTATGATGATAAAAAGAACTCTCATTAGAAGCTTAAAACTAAGAAAAATACAAGCCTCAACAGGGATTTGAACCCATGACTTTCTGTTTACTGGTCACACGCTCTTTCCCCTTGAGCTACATGGACTCATGAATGACAAGCTTAACCACTCGGTGTTCAGCGCAAGACTCTTAAGATTTATGCAGGGCTCGAAATAACGGCCGGTCAACGGACAATGTCCGGTCAGAATCGAGCATTGTCTGGACAAATCTGTGGATGACCGGTCATATTGTGCGGTCATTTGCGCTTTTAAATTTAATTCAATTTTGAGACATAGACAATCATGGTAGAAATTATTTAATCTTGTCATGTTCCCAAAAAAAATGATATTAAACTAGACGGACTTTTGCTTGAGACACTGGTTGCAAAATCATTTTCCAGTTGTCAGTCGCGACCGCAAACCTACTAAACCTTCCGTCGCAAAATTAAAGTTTATTTTGAAAGTTTGTCGCACTTACGGAACTGTTCAGTTCACCCACTGATCTCAATCATGAAATCGGTGGTTTCTTCAGTTTGTTCAACACTGGAGTTTTCAGCGGCAAACTACAATATTTTATTGAAAAGTTGGTAAGTTTTTTATCGTATGCTCATCAAAGTTGAAGGCTAAAAATGATATATTGTATTTATGTTTATATGCAGTAACTTTTTGTAAGCGATCTGATCAGATTTTGACCAAACGATGATAAAATTAAAACTTCTCATTTTTATTGCGAACCCGGCTTGCTTTGAGTTGCTGTTGCTGAAAGGTTTACAGACCATGTAACTTGCTAAATGTATTCTCTATTGCAACTAAAAACGCATATGTCCGAGCAAAACCACGTTTGACCGGACAAAGTGTCCGGCGCCTGCACGGCCGTTATTTCGAGCTCTGGGATGACACACATGGTCATATGCCCTGCTGGGCTTAATCTGTGAATGTAATATGTTTTGGTCTTTCATTGTTTCAGGGACTCTTTCATCAGAGACAAAGAGGTGAGAGAGATATCTCCCAAAGATTTTTTTATACATGTTTTTGAATATACTGTATTATGTGTCAGTGTACGGGTGAGGAAATGGCGGGAATGGCATCTTTTTTAAAAGAACATTTTCTTGAGACGGTAATTTTTTTTAGAAAAAACAAAATATACAATTTCAAGTTAATTGAGGTTTTTCAGCCAATATGCCTTCTATCCTGAGGAAAATAATCAGCTGCTTTATTATTCTAAGTTTCAGTTTCTTTATTTGCCATTGATTAAGATTTTACAATACATTACATGACTTTTATATCCATTAATTAGGAATGGCGAGGTTGTTTGAAGAGAAGCCATAGGACTTATTTTAAAGATCTCAAACAACCTTTTTCTATATAAATAAATACAATAATATTCTATATAAGGTAGTGTCAAGATGGTTTACACAGTAATTTACACAGTAATAACAGTATATTTTTGTGAATTATATATAGAAAGCTATAAACATATAAAGAGATATTCAGGAAAAAAATTTCCGCATTGAAATTTCTTACATTTAAATAAGCAAAATGACATAAAAGGTTCTCATTGAAATTTGGTTCGGATAGAACTTTATGATCTTATTAGTACAAGGAAACAAAGTGTGCTTTCAATTTCTTCGAAAATAAGGCATACGTTGAACAACTCTTAAAAGAAAATAAAAAAAATTCACCAGAGCGCGCAGCCATTCAAGAATCAGCGCTAGCTTAATAGCTTGAACACGTGTTACTTGTCTTCATTTCATTGGTAGTACAGGCTAAAAAAGTTTGAACTGAAAGTTTGCAATGGAAAGTAAAATGACAGTAGTAGTGATTTGCTGTTCTTGGTGTATCGGTTCATTGAATTCATTTTTTATCACTGCACTTTCATCACATAACAGCACTTTCTGTTTTTTATTCATTGGCTAAATCATCTTAAGCAGAAGTAGTGGTGAACTCAAGGTTGATAGGAACTTGTAGTGTAGAGTTAATTTCGCGATTTACTTTAAAAGGCCCCCGGTAAGGCTTTTTTTTAAAAGATGTTTAATTTTAAAGTTGCCATGGCCTAGGATTCAGTTTCACTGAAAAAGTAATTTGTAGTTGCTTACTGAGAGTAAAACATAAATTTTTGTTTACGTTTGATAACCTTTAGACAGTTTTATAATTATTTTGAAGACGGCATAACTAACTTGGAACCTTTCGCCTGCTTAGAGACTTTGTCTGCTGTTAACATTGGTGTCTGGTTTGGACTTCATCAATATTACCCTAGACCAGGTAATGTCAGCTAACAGCCTGTATTGACTAAGAAAAGCGATTAACAAAAAAAAGGTTATTAAGGTACAAATTGTAAAATATATTAGAAAAGTTTTTTTGCTAAGACTTTATGTTCGCCTTGTGATTTAGGTCATCTTATTAGAAAAAGTTAAATGATTTATCGAGAAAAGGCCGCATTTTCTACCAAAAAAAACGAGAGCAAAGAAAGGTGCGTAGTATATCCATGGTTAGATACGGCAGTAAAAAAAGGTTCCTTTTTTCCCTTCGTTTTCATTCTTTATTTTCCGTCCGATTCACTCTAAATTGATTTGTATAGCAATAAAACGTGAATGAGTTCAATTTACATGCCTACTTGCACACGGGATGCATCAATTCATCGAGTTGTAGGCACGCGCGAGTCTCCAAGTTTCACGGGTACTGCACGTGCTTACAACTCGATGCATCGCGTGTGTGCACGACTTATAACGAAGTGATTACTCGCGTGTGTATGTAACTCACTGACTCGAAGCCTCGCGAGCTAAGCGATTAGAGAGATCTTCAGATTCGACGAGTACGAAAAAGGAGTTTTTCCAATTCGTGCGCGTGCCAGAAGTTGCAATGATGTGTCATCTCGTTGTGTTGCCAAAACGGTATCGGGACGTTTGGTACCCAACTGTCGGACGTTTCGTACCCAGTCAAGACGTTTCGTACCCACTTAAGATTTTTCGTTCCTACTTTCGTTGTGGCTTCGAAATCATTTGTTTTCACTGCATTGATAGTTGATATCATACTTATTATGTATGTTTGTTTTGATTTACAGAGAAACCACCAGTTAGGGCCGCCCACTTGGGTAAAGCGCGCGGTATTGAGACTCCGTTTACACGGGGGGCGTTCAAGTTTGGGTCCGTTTCGACCAAACCACGACAGTTTGGCGTTACGTTCACACGGGGCTTCCGTAAGTGTCCTGCTCTGAGGCCAGCAAAGTGTTCAAGTTTGGGACCTTAAAAAGTAGGGCCCACTTTGGGGTCGCTACAGCTGTTAAAACTTTATACGAACCCATGTAAACACCGGGACCGTTCCGATTTTTGCACAGTTTGCGCGGTATATAGGCCTGAGAACAAACTTTCATTTTTGGCTGCCCAATCAAGACAAAAGTGTTGCAATTGTCGAAACCGTTTAAAGTACAATAAAACCAAAATAAGTTAGTAAATATGGGAAAAGTAAGTATCGAGTTGGGTACGAAACGTCTTGGTACAAAACGTCCGGTAATCGCCAAAACTCGTCGCGGTCGTCTTGTTTACAACGAGTTTTCCGAAAAAAATTCGACGCCTGGACTACGAGATTTTGGCAACACAACGAGATAACTTGATTGCACGCGCAGTATGACGAATGGAGAAAGTCATGCTCGAACTCGTTGTCGAATCTGAAGGTCTCTACTTAGCTTACATAGGCACAGCAATATATCGTATGCAGCTGTTGAGTCATTAGGTATGAATATGAGCTTAAATGAAAAGGTTGAGTCGAACATGAATGCCAAATGTATGACTTGTCCACTCTTTCTTCAAGAAATTCAAAACTGTTTAGAAATAGTATGAACGTATGGACACTTCTGGTTTGAGCTGTTTTATTTCGAGGCCGCCAACGAAGATTGTCTGTTTTAAAAGAAGTTGATGTTTAGTGATAAACTTGTGAGTATTTTAAGAGAGATTGTCGTTTTCAGGTGTCGCCCTACCTTGGTTATGGATTGTTTGATCTACAACAGTCTGCAGGTTTGTATAACAGAGAAGCTGAGGAGTAGAATGTTTTAAATTATGTTCTACTTGTATACTAATATGTGCATAGGGATTAAATATGATCACTGACTATCCCTCGAAGGGTAGGCGAATAGTGGTGGATTTATACCAAGACGCGAAGCGTTTTAGTATTAATTTTACCAAAAAATTGGGACGAGAATGCTTTTTGTTTCTAAAGAAACAAGACGATGTAATCTTTTTTTTCGATTTTTACCTCGCGCCATTTAAACTACCGCCTCAAATCAACTAATAGTCTTGGATATCGCGAAATACGGGAACCAATCAGAGCGCGCGAAAACGGATATCGGTCACTTTTGTTAAATACTAATTTTAATTAATTTTTTCATAAAAGAATCATTTGCAAGTGTTCCAAGGCGTTCAGTGGATAACCTTAGAAAAAAGTTCGTTTAACTATCCTCGTTTCTCATCAGGTTGTTTTTGTTGAATTTTCCACTTATTTAAGAATATGTAAGATAGCACTCAAACTGCTCGGTTAGACGCGATTTATTCCGTTTTATTTGCAGGCGATGGTGTACACAGAACCAAGACAGATGAGGTTTTTATTGAAGCCACTCACCGCAGGAAAGGCAGCACCAGTACAGCTAGCAGTTTTTCTAACGCTTCCACCATCACTTCTCCTCTCAGCCCAACTGCTAGTGAGTATGACTCTAGCGACACTGTCACGGCAGCAGATGTTACATTGTCGCCACAATTGGTTCCTTTAAGCGTCACGCAAAAGAGTCACGGTGAAGGAAAAGGAGTTACTCTTGAACAGGAAACTGGGAATAATGCGGAGAATTTCCCAACAAAAGAAAATGATGTAGCCGTTGGCGCAACAAAGACCCCAGAAACCGCGAGACAGAAAGACTTAGAAACAGATGTTATACATTTCAACGAGCCGGGACTTTTTGATCATGATAGCTCGATACTTTCTGATAATATTAGTCGTAAAGGTTTCAAAGAAGACCTTGTTGCAATGGATGAGGTCGAAGTCCTTTTTAGCCACCATCAACAGAAAGGGAGGAGGGAAAGTAAGAAGGGAACACGTCATCGTAAGAAAGAAACACGTGATCATGTTAAGAGTAACGATGAAAATTTTCAAACTGAGGACGAAGATAAACAAGGAATAGAAAACTCTAATGATGATTTCCATAAGGATCGAATTGAAAAACTCGAGGATGAATCAAAAAGGGTTGAGACAGGTAATACGCTCCACTATTCTAACTGCTTTTAATAACTAATAAATTTGTCTTTTCTTCCAACGGCTAAAATATGATCGCTCACTGTTTTACATAAAGTTGTTTTTCTACGAAGTTCTAATTATTTGCATAAGCAGAAAACCAGGAATCTGAGAACGTTATTTTAGTAAAGTGACTCGCAGTGCTTTTATCATAGCTGTCTTAGCAAGCCAAGAGAATAGCTTCACTGTAACTGAATAACTGTTAAAATCGATCGGAATTGTTAACAGCACCATTTGCATTGATTTTGAGTGCCTTATTGTGTTTTATTTTGCCCTTTTATGCCATGGGACTTACTAATGATAAGTTCCTTAATTCAACTTGTGAACACAGCTCGACAAGATTCAGTGAGCAGTAGTCAATCAGTAGAATCTGAAGGACATCATGTTGGATCCCCAGGGAGCTTCAACAGCAGTTACGCATCCGGGGATTCTATGGACCAGTTCTGTCGCGATTTTGACGCAGCAAGTCTTCAAGACAACTCCGTAGAAGAAGTGAGCGTTAAACTCTGCCAAAATGAACTTACAGGTAGATTACATTTGTGTTGATACAGTATATTAACAACAACAGCAGCAGCAGCAGTAACATTTATAAGTTCAGCGATTTCTTTTCAAAAAATAATAATTGTGTTTTTACATAATAAATTGTTTGAGACGGTGGTTGTGGTGACTAAAAGAAATAACCGTATGGTTAAAGATGCCAAGTGGTCGTTTTTGATGTGTCCTTTCGAAGCGTTATTCATTTTTATTAGTTCCTCAAAGTGTTCACTACTGAAACTGCGATGTACTGTGTACTCTAGATAAAATACTTTTTAGCCGAGTTTTTTTGGTCTGTTTCCCAGTAAAACTTTAGAAAACCATATCAAAAGTCAAACAGAACAGTGATGTTCATTGCGTTTTGGCGCGAGTTTTTCCCGCCCTTCAGTCGGAGCGCACTGTGTATTAATGGTTGTTCATGTCAGCTTACTGGGTCGTTTTGCAAGGTTCTCACCCATGCCAAGCGGTTGAGCTTAATGAATTAACTTGTGAGACTCAGTCTTGGCCTCAGAGGTTAAATAACAAGTAAAAAATCAAAGGTTTGATTGTTGGCTTTTTACTACAGTCAGTCAAGAAGAACATGGCAGTTCTTCTGTAGCGATGACCAATGCAAAAAGATCAGAAGCATTCTCAAGTTCGGGAACAGAAAGCAGTGAAAATACTAACTTATTACAAACCTCAGCAGAGTACGAAGGTATGTTCAGCGCTTTAGAGATTCTGTTCATTCTCATAAGAAACCTTCGGTTCGTAGGTTTTTATTCTTTTCTGTAACACTGTGTCCAGTATCATGATGTCAAGGAAACGTGCTGTTCACCATTGTCATTGTGTTAATAAAACCTTTACGAGCTTAATCATTAACAATGATATCACTACGACTCAATATCTGTCTGATACATCCCTGTTACAGACAAAAGATAAAAATTAGTCAGTAGACCTGTATTTAGTATACACATGAGAGCCTATCTACGTACTGTACTAACTACAGTACAGTTTTATTTGCCTCTGTGTATGCGTGGCTTTAGCCATCTTCTTAACATGAAGTAGCGTGTCGTCGTTTGTATGTTGCTTTTAAAGCACAGGATCAAGGATTCATTAGAGAGGACTTTCTTTCTGGCCATTGCAACGCCAACGGTAGGCCAGAAGTGCAGAATATACCCGAAGCATTCCCGATTGATGAGTTTTTCCAGCAGATCATATAGTTTACCACTGAAGCAAACATGCTTCAATGTCTTGGAGTCGAGTGGCATACGCAAGGGTTTTTTACATAAAAGTTGTACCTTGTTACGATTTTCAATGTATACTGTTTACCTTGCTTAAAATAAGGTTTGTGTTTTGTTTGTACTGTGTGCTGACTTGGCAGACAGCTATGTCCTTCGATAAGTGTCAATTTAGAAATACTTGTATATTCTGGAAATGCGGTTTCTTTAAAGCAATGATTATTTGACAACCCAATTGTGTTTTATTTGTTGCAGGAATCATCCTTGGTATGCCAAGGAGGCCGGTTATTTCGGAAGTGAACTGCTCCTCGTCCGACGTCGGGTGAAGACCTTTGCTTTTATATTTTTTTATTACCAGATTACAATAATTTGTTAGGGCATGGGGCTTTTTTGAAATGTATAGAGCTGATAGGTTAAGAAAACTGCAAAAGATTTTTTAAAAACCATCCGTAACCGTTAACCAACACTGTGTACGAAAGGCACTTTTACCTTGTTTACTGTACATTGAGATAAAAAATGAAAAACCATCGAGCAATTACTAACGGAATTTTTTAGATTTATGTTTGCAAGATTATTTGTAATTCAACTTTATTTATATTTTACGTGAATTAAGGGCTGGTGGGATCTTTGACTTAAACCTTGGCTTATCCTATCTTATAATTCATTATAGGAGCTTTGGAATAGTTTTTTTGTGAAGGAAACGACTTTAAATTATAGAATTTTTATGTGTGTTTCGCCCGTTAGCCATAGATAAAGAGTGAGCATGCGCAGTTGCCCTTTTGGCAAAAGTCGGGTATGAAAATGAAATAATTCATTCTACAAGTTCACTATAAACGTGTGAAGGGACAAGGCCATGTTCCATTTTACACCTTGTATGTAGAAGAGGTTTTATTAATTTCTTGATCTGATGACCTGGTTTATCGTAGGGTTGATCAGAACACCCAGTTAATGTTGTCCTTGGAGATATTTCAAAAGAATGGAGAGCAACTACAGAGGGTAAGTCAGTGAGCTAATACAAGGCTTGTGGAATTCTTAATATGGGTTCTATGCTGTATGCAAGTTAACTCCATGAGAATAAATTTCGCTTAAATTAAAAGGGTAAAAATTATTTTGAAAATAATTTCTTTGATTACCCATCAGGCCAGTCGGAAAGTGATTGGTGTTGGTTGTAAGTGTAACGTAGAACTAGAAGCGCAGTCAGTGCTAAATTCAAAACTATTCTAACATGAAAGCTGCGAATGACGAGAAAATTATTGAGGGGGCTACAGTACCCGCTTCCCACGCGCCTGCCCATTGCAAAAGAGCAGAAAATACTGAGTCTTGTAACAGCAGTATTGTAACGGGCTGTGCTCATACGTTGGATTAGAACTGAAGACGTTACAGTTAGGAAGAGGAATCTTCACCGACAGTGAGAAAATATTTTGGGTTGCTGAGCACTGTCATGCAACTGTATACAGCTCCAAGGCTTACAAATTATTCAACCAAAATAGTTTTTTAATTATATGAAGACGATTGGAGAACTCTGCCGTGACTTAGTAGAACTCTCGAACTAGTGCTTTCTCATTTCATTTAAAATCTCAGAACTGTACGTTTTGCTGTGTTGCAGATGTTGAGACTGTGGTCAGGCCATCAAAGCGGCCTTCCTCGCCCGGCTTTTGTAGCTGTTACTGATCAGGCAATATACGTGTTGAGACGAGGTGAGCATACTCAGTTTTGTTCTCACGATTTGTATTTTTTCAGTTCCCAAAGAAATAAGACCCTTGGAATGATTTCGAGATCATTTCGCTCATATCTAATTGCATAATCTCTCTATATGACAGGCTTAGTGTACAACTTAACCCACTTTAGTCGCAGAGTGCAACGCCTTCCCAACCAGTGGTCCACTTTACACCTTTATCATCATATTTCGAGATCATTTCGCTCATACATAATTGCATAATCTCTCTATATGACAGGCTTAGTGTACAACTTAACCCACTTAGTCGCAGAGTGCAATCAACGCCTTCCCAATCAGTGGTCCACTATACACCTTTATCATCCTTTACTGGCATCCTATGGATCTTTACTAGCCAAGACTCCTGGTGTCCTTTCTTTTTAAATTGCTTAGTACAAAGGAAAAATGTGCAAAGGTGATTGTTCATGTCTTTTCTTACGCGCCCCTGACCCTAAAAATCACAAAACTGGCGGAAGCATCTTAAGACTGGGACGTTAATAATAGCACAGAAAACAGCTGGACTTGCACACAACGTTTTTACCGATTCGAGCTTTTACGATTTTTTTCGTTCAATTGTATGGGTAGAGATGAAGTAATTTATTATTAAGATCTTATGTGCACTAGCGTTGTATTTAATTATTTTGTTACTATTTTGCTTAAATGCAAGTTGTTTGTGTTTTACTTAGTTCCATCTCAGTCGGGATTTAAATTCAAGGCTGAACACATTTTTGCAACTGCAAACACAACAAAAATTGAGGTATGTATTCGTAAGTTTACGAGCCTTAAGAGGTTCTTATTTCTTTCGAGTAAACAGTTTTGAAACTTCTACTAATGTTCATATCTGTGTTTTCAGATTGGCCTCAACTTTCAAACTATTTGTTTCGGAGTAAAAGGAAGGAAATGTGTATTGACGATATGCGACGAGGCGATCGCAAGGTACTATAGATTGTTGTATATTATAGATGACCTGCATTTCGTGACAGAAATCGGGAGCTTACTTAAAGCAGTTGAAAACTGAAGGACTTACTTTGAATTTGAAGGTCTCAAAATACTGGAATCAAAGTTATTGAGAGGAAATCAATATTAAATGTTTTTGAATTTGTGACTTTCCAAAGCTGTGACTTGTGTACTTTCAAACTATAACATAAGTATCTAACCAGTGAAGAATCAGTTGCTCTGGACTTTGCAAGATGAGAAGTTTTGGAGTTTCTATATTGTTTTAGAATAAGTTTGTAGGCGGTTTTCATGGCAGTTAATAAAGTAAACTTACCAGTTGCCGTGCTCTTGTGATGTCTTTAGTCGTGCTTATATATTTTTTCTATTTTAAGTTCTCTAGGGTTCACACGGTAATGAAAAGTAATGGCATTTGAAAACGCATTTTCCAGGCCTGGAAAAGTCATGGAATAGGGGGAAAATGACCAAAGTCATGGAAAATTTAGGAAAATTTGTTATTGGTTTTGATTTTGATCGGGAAAACGATAAACCATATGATGAATTTGTCTTGAATTAACAAACTTAAGTGTTTTACTCAAAATTCAAGAACGTTACGCTAACTTTCAGTGCTCAGAAGGTGTAATTGGTATTTGCAGTTGGATTAAAGTGTTAGTAGCTTCTTTTTTGGAGTGGATTATTTGGTTTCTCAATATTTTTTGGTCATGGAAAATGGCAATTGGTTATGGAAAAGCCATGGAAAAGTCTTGGAATTTCATTCCTCATTTTCAGTGTGAGGCCTGTTCTCCCTAATAAAAATCACAGCAAGACGTCATCAGGAAGAATCCTGATCTGCGTCAAGTCTAAATTAATGTTCAGCGTGTTGGTATCTTGCTGTAGTGACGTTCCTCCATCTTGTCTTATCTTATGATTTTGCTAGGAGTTTAATGTCAACTATTACAACCGTCCTTCTCAAGTCCAGCCAGCCCTCGCCTCTCTCCGGCATTGTGTCTAACTCCCATATACAGCAGGAGACGAGAATAAAAAAATGGCTTAAAGAAACCGACGACAATATGGTAAGAACTCCGTCAAACAAGCTTGTTGTTGTGGGAAAATCATATCTAGGGGCTGAGGTCTTTACCAGCAAGTGTGTCGATCTGTAAAAACTATAAAACAGGAAGATGTCTGAAGCTTTGTTTATTAAAAAAGGGCCTAGAAAAAAAACCTAGCTTGAATGGACTCTCTCTCTCTCTCTCTCTCTCTCTCTCTCTCTCTCTCTCTCTCTCTCTCTCTCTCTCTCTCTCTCTCTCTCTC
>JAOBRD020632429.1:0-15352 GCA_027575215.2 Hydrozoanthus sils
CTTTAGGTTGGGAGTGGGGGGAGGAGGGGGGGGGGGGCTTTTAGAGAGGGGGGCTTATTTAAAAATTGAAGCTCTAGGATCAAACACTTTAACCACTCGGCCATTGTGCCATAGAGGATGATTAATCCAGAGTCTGTTAAATTACACAATTTTAAAAGGAGCAACTTACCTGGCTGGTTGTGTCGTTGAACACGCTGGCATTTAGATCTTGGTGCAACTTCAAGATCTGCTAACTCATCCTACCAGCATTTGAGAAGAAAATGCAATTAGTATATTTGTGATCAAAGCCAAACTAGGAAAAAAATGAGAGTTGAATACTGACACAAATTCTTACTAACTTTGAAAACTCTTAGTTTATACTAATAAAAAATACATACTTTAAAAGACTAAAAGATTGATAAAAGTTAAAATTGGAAGGTTTTTGACTTGAAGGTCATCATCAGGGCATTACACTAAGTTTGCCCTATGTCCAATCTCTCTGGTTTTATGATAAAACGAAGGGCCTATTGCAGTATCATCAAAAGTGACTTTGTATTCTCTGTATGGTTATGAAGAGATAATAGGGATAATGTAGGGATAGTTGAATACTTCATCAAATGTCACTTAAGATAATATTGCTCTAGACCCTTAACATTGTTATACTTAAAATTCTAAAATCAGCTCATCTATTCACTTCAACCCTACTGTGTTGATAAACTTTATGGTAAGGTTTTCTACCAGAACAAAGATGCTTTAGCTAAAATGATGATAACTGCCATCATATCAGAATATTTGGAGCTCACTAACATACTAAACAGGAAACAATTACACTTTATGCTGTTAATTCTGGCTGTGAAACAGAAAACCTATCAACTAGAGTTGTTTACCTTTGCAAGTGCTAAAGCAGAATGAAGAGTTCTTTTGTTTTCTCTTTCCCTACAAAATCAATAGAGGTATATATCAGCAGAGATTTTGAAAGATAACCTTACCATGCCTCAGCTGAAAATAGAAATTTTCTAATTCAGATTAATTTTTTAAAGTAAAAAAAAAGAATTGTTAAAAAAGAGTCAGTTATCAAGTAACAATCTGTGTAGAATAGTACCAAACAGGTGAGGTGCATGTCTTGTGGCATGCAGCTCTACCGAAATAAGTAATTGACTCCAGAGGCTTTTAACTGAATTGGAGGACAAAATCACAAAAAGGCAAGGGCAAGAGTTGATGATAAATATGATTTTTTTTTTCTTGTTTGAAAATAAAATGATTGCTACTGTTTAAGTGAGTTTCATATTGAGGAACAAACAAGGTCTTATTTACTAGACAAAGGAATTTTGGGGCCTGAGCCTTACTTCGTCACAAACTTATTGTTAAATAATATTATTTTGTAAACTAAAAATTGTTAAAAAAAAAAATTAAAAGACAATAATCATTCTTGTGTTTGCCATACAAAGTCTAATTTTATTATTTCTGCCTATTTTGTTTCCTTTTTTTGTTGATTATTACCATTTGAAGCATCACCATCATAACTAGAATTTATGTTACCTTATGGCAGCCAAAAGAGCTGATGTCTGAATGGAGTGCTCCTCCAACTGTCCAATACCACCTCCAGAGTTACCAACCTTGGAACATCAACATAACTTTGTTGCAATAAACTTAAGATTTCAACAAAAACTATTCAAAATGGAACAATATTATCTATCTTTCTAGACCTCAGGTATTATTTTCAAAACTTACTTAGATTTCTAGACTCAACATAAAGCCTGCTAACACACTACTTCTAAACAGCGTCTTCACTGACTACAAGTAATTGGACACAAAGATTAGGGCTACATGATAAACTTACCCCCTGAGCCAAATTGCGAGTGAACAAAACTGGTTTTGGTCCAAATGGCGTGGTGGGTGTCAATCGTGTAAATTTACTTGGTGGATGAAACAATGTGTTGGGAGAAACACTTGGAGAATCTGTCAACAGAACAAAAAAAAAACATTTCAATTATTCTTGGTACTTTATATTATATTGTCTAAGTTTCTCCCTTAATTTGTACAAATAAGGCTGCATGGCAAATTGCAGTAAAATGTAATAGGAGATAGTGCCTACTTGCTCTGTTCATTGATAGAAACACTTGAGTGTGAACTTCACTTCGTAAAAGTTCACTTCATAAAAGTTCACAAGTGTTTCTATCAATGAACAGAGCAAGTAGGCACTATCTCCTATTACATTTTACTGCAATTTGCCATGCAGCCTTATTTGTACAAATTAAAGGAGAATCTTAGACAATATAATATAAAGTACCAAGAATAATTGAAATGCAAGAATAGCACTTCTTTTGTGAACTAAAAAGTTAACGCTTCTTTCTAATTATGAACAGAGTGCGTGCGCTTGTTTTGTATTTCTGTAATACAACACAAAACAATGCAATACAAAACAATGCAATACAAAACAAGACAAGACAAAACAATACATCATAAGACAATCAATGCAAAATAATACAACATAAAACAATACAATAAAAAACAATATGACCCAAAACAATGTAACACAAATTACAAATTAAAGCAATATAACGTAATATATCATTGGTAGAAAAAAAATGCAATACAAAACAATGAAACATAAATTAATACAACAGGATACTGTGCAATATAGTACGATGCAAAACAATTATACAAAATAAAACGATATCATATAATAACAAACAGCACTACAGAAAAAAATCATCATTTTATGTTGAGCACTCCACAAAGTAGCTTTCTGGCATCATTTAATTGCAACAATAAAAAGGAATTTTGATTTTAAATTTTGACTGCAAATTTACTAACAAAAAGTATTCTTGCTGAATTGAAGTTTACATTTAATTTTTTTTCTTAGAATAGAAAATTTAATCATCTTGCAACTAATCCAGATAAAATGAAGCATACATTGTTGATAAAATGAAGCATACATTGTCTTGTACTATTAACCACTAACCAAAGGAAAATACTGACAGCACTCTAATTACCTGGGGAGTTCTGCTTCATCCACTTTTGCAGCCTCCTCTCAGCACTCTTTGATTCATCTTTGTTCTTTCTCTCAGCACCCTAATTGAACATGGGTGTTCAGCATGAATTCAAAAATGCAACAACCAAATGCTCTGCTTGGAAAGAAGGGGTACCTTTTGCAACAAATCAATTATTTTAAACTACAACAGGTACAAACCTTGTCTCTGAAAACTTTGATTTGACATAAGGCTCTGTGGATGGGTTCTGCATCAGGGCTTGTCAGGTCTTCATATGTGTCAATTTGTAAATGAAGAGGTATTCCCTGTTAAAAAAAAATAATCACTTTCCATCAACATTCTAATCCTGACCAATACAAATGTGGTAAATAATACTTAACAAGACACTTTCACCAAATTTTTACCAGCAATCCAATCTAGTCACGTTCTAGCAAGTCAACTGAACTATAGAGAACTTTCTACATCTTTATCTCTAGACAACAAAGAACACTGTCAGTTTCTCTCAAAATAATTAACAAAGAAAATGATTTTTAAAAGTTCTTCTTGTGAAAAAGTGAAAACCTTCTTTAGTAAAACTCCAACCAAACAAAATGCACAAGTCAAGGGTTTCTTTCCTGAACTTAACCAAATAACTTAATAAAATCATAAACAAAGTACCAACTTGTTGGCCTGTTTACAGAAAATTATTTGTTCAAAAGACACCTTTACCACAAATCACTGATAGAAAGGAAGGGTGGTGGTGATTATAACTCCAGGTCTTCTGAAATGGGATTTCCCAAAGATACTAACCCTGACACCCTTCTGCGGTGAGAAATCTGTACTTAAACAATTGATTCTAATAACTATTCTTGCATTTAGGTTGGGACTCCATGTGAAACCAGCAGCATTGTAAGCAATCTCGTCGATCTGCTCATCTATGTTTTGGCATGATTTACGGTCTGAAACATAAAATATTAGAAATAGTAACAGCAATAATCTGGACAATTATCTTTTTAAAATTTAACCAGAACCATTCAAGTTGAAAGATTCAAACATTTTGATCAATAATTATCAAAGCTGTCATACCAATATCAAAAGCTCTCTGTTGTGGGTTCGGCTGCTGACTGTGCCAGTATTGCCAATGTTCAATCTCTGCTCTAGGGTCTTTCTCATCACGAAAAACAAGGTGGACATACGACTGGAACAAAAATTTCAATTATAGAAGAATTTCAAAACAAGCAATTTTAAAAAAATTAATATCAATTGTACAGCTGTCATAATTAAGAAGAACTATGCAAAAACACCAAGGAAGTGAATTGACAGAGTGTGAATCCTAACTTTTCAAAACAATTTTTTTACTCAAAAGTAAACTTCGTATCTTAAAGTGCATATGGTCAAGAGAAAAATCTTATTACTTCATTGGATAGATCTTGCTAAATGGGGTATAGTGATGAAAAAAGTTTGTCAAAATCTTTCATGTAGTTCTCAAGACTGATCCAAAGATTAGGGATTGACAGCAGATTTAAAAGATATGCAAATTTGTAGGATGTCATCAGTTGAAAACTTTAGATTTTTTGTTAGCATCTCAAGAACCATGAAAGATTTTGACAAAATTTTTTTACTGCTACTTCTCATTTAGCAACTGAAGGTCTATCTACTGCATTTATAAAATTTTTCACTTCATATTCACTTAAAGCCATTATTTCAAGTACTGGCATCTCTAGATTATCTACAAAAGTCCCTACCCTGACTCTTTCAATTTCACCATCAGCTCCAGGTGGGTTAACAGTGCCTTCAAAACTAATGGCATAAAACTGACCTGAAAGTACACAGCACAAATCAAAGCACTTTCAAGCTAGCTCTTTATAAAGTCCTGAAGATCAAATTCATATTTATTTATAATAATAGGTACTGTACCTTTTTAAACATTTTTTGTAACATTTAGGTAGAGAAACAAACCAATCTATGACAATAATAGCTTCAAAGCTGACCAATTTCATATAGAAATGCCTTCAACAGCATTGGTGAAAGTTATAAACCACTGACAGTAATTGTTTTAATACCACAATTCGACACACAATGTAAATAAACTATCACGGTACCTAGTTGGCATTTAAAAACAACTCTTTAACTTGGATGTCAGCATAAATGGAACACAAACCACATGAATGTTTGGGTCAATGAGATAATTTTTAGAGAGGTCAAACTCTGACATGCTGTAATTTGAGAAACCAAGAAAGAAAAATCCAAAATTGCACCAAGCAACAACTGAACACACTGATTACATGGCAGGTGCTCTCACCACTGAGTTCAAGAATCAACTGCAGTAGAAGAGTGAGAAAAAACCAACCCAAGACAATTCAGGCACTCCCAATCTCTCACAGTACCTGTGTAAAGAGATTCTATTCTTTCTATTCTTCTCAACACTGATGAGCTTTCATTCAGCTACATACTAACCTTTGTTGAGGTATGTCAGAGTGTCTTCCCCTCTTCTTTGAACAATTGAAGTTGGTGCTTCTAGACTGAATGTATATCTACAATAGAAAAATTTTCAAATTAAATTTTGATCAACTGTGGACTTATTTAACAATTGTAGACATTTTGTCTACACTTCATGACAAAAAACACAGTATCTAGAGTAAATGAAATAAGTTTACTTAGAAAAGCCTGTTGAGATTCAACCCGGGGCACAGTTTTTAACATATATATTGCCTGAGGCGTATAAACATGCAAACATCTTAACTTCACCAAGTCAAGATTAGCATAGCTAGGCAACCATTTACAAAGACACGTCTATACACAGGCCAGAAATAACCTGCCAAAAAATCCTTTTGAAGAAAGTTATGATTAGAAATCTGGGCAGGATCCATGGCCCAAACTAAGAGCAGTTAGCAGCCCATCCTATGAGGCTTTACATTTAAACAAAATTTATTAAGTTTTCAAACTAAAATAAGATTGGCATCAATTAAAGGTGTCTGGTTGGTTCTGAGGCCTGGATGGACGGTAAAGGCTAAACTTCTTCCGATGATACTCCTGCTAGAGGCCCAGGCCTTGTTGTATGTTGTCGTATCCACAGACTCATGTCAGAAAGTCCATTACAAGTATAATACTGAATGAAATACAGTAAACACCCACATATAAGAACACATGGATTCTTAACATCAGGCTGAAATTTTGCAAATAATAAAGCACCATTTTTATAGGAACAAAACCAGCATGGAAACATAAGATGTTCTTATAAAATGGAGAAGGCATAAAAAATGACAGAACATGTAGGCCTGCTACTTGGGCTTTTGTTTTTACCTAGGTGCATTTGACAAAGGAGAATGCACACTAATCGTGCTGTTGCTTGCAGGCTCAGGCTTGACTCTATATCAGAGTATTTTGGTAGGTGCGGCTGGCTGGAAAATGCCTCATCTTGGTGCATTGGTTACTATTATCAACCAACGACATGTTTTTCAATGGCAATAAAACATGTTTTATTTCTTAAATGTTGCAGGTCAGTGAATGACTGAGATAACAAATGTGACCTGACCAGCATGTCAAACGACTCCTTTATTTTTGATTATTCCTAGTATTAAGGTTGATTTTCTTTATGCAGGCTAATAGCTACATTATATCAATATATTTTACTATATTTTTCCTAAAGATATAGAACAATTTAAGAACATCTTTAGGCTGATTCTTCACTTAGTACCCAATAAATAAGAACCTAATCAGCCGGACCTGTATTCTCATGAGGGTGTTTACTGTAGATGACAAAAATATCTCTACACAGAACCTTGAATAAGCAGACAGCAAATGGTATCATCTAAAATAATTAGTTACAACTCTAACATAAATTATATGTCAAGCTAATAAAAATCTTTTCTTGTCTTACTTGTCTTGTGTTGAGAAAACTGTTGGAGGTTGTTTGAGAGCTGCTGAGTAAGGTGCAAAGTTGAAGGCCTAAAATGAGTAAGAATTATATTTCGATTTAAACTTGCTATTGTTCTTTAAAATTGAATCTAAATTTGGACATGAAGTTCTATTTAAGCTTCAGAAGACAATTTCTGTGTACTTTCAATACTCTGTTGAAAACAAGTGGGATTGTTCGGACACATGAGAAAAGGTTGGGCGCACTAGCTGAAAGCCAGTGATACAAAATATTTTTGAGTGTTCTCCCAACAATCCCAAGTGTTTCGTACAAAGTATGCAAACACGGAAAATATCTTCTAAAGCTTTTATAAATTAATAACTAATGACATCATTCATGATTTCTATCCAGATTTAGAAAATAGTCCTTGGCCAATCAGAGCTCATCTTTTATTGAACTTTTTAATTTTTATAATTAGAATGTTTAGAGGGAACAACAAGATATGAGTAGAGAGATACAGTAAATCAAAATGCTGTTTTCAGTTTTCCACTTACATGTAAAATTTAGTTTTACTGACATCGAGATTAGGGTTTATTGCTTGTGGAATCAACTTCCTGCACTAATACTTCTTTTAAGTCTTTTCCTGATACTCAACAAACTTTCACCAAACAGATTGCATTAGCTCTCAGAGTATAAAAACTACTAACAAAAATAAGTTGAGTCACTTGTCAAGCAAGCCAGGCATTCTCAAATTACAAGTCCACACTGAAATTTTCCCTAACCAGTTTTAAGAACTCTTAAAAAGTTTATATTTTCCCCTTTTGCAATTTTATCTTAGTTGCTGATAAAAAAGCCTTCCCTTTTAAAGCAACAACAATTACTTATATGTAGATAAGCTCCACCATTGGTGTCACAGTATCCTGCAGCTTCAATGAAAACAAGTGGAGTAATGGCCCATATATCAAGCAATAAATGCAAGAAAGGCTGAAAAACAAACTCGAATCACCCATCCAGCTTTTTTATAATTTTTTGATGAACTCAACCATAATGTATCTAATTAAGCTGTCTTAAATTCTTGCTTTACTAGAATTAATTCTTCTCATTTGGGGGAATTCCAGCTGTTGTCTGAAGCACCTTTGCTTACAAACCCAAACACAAACATATGTAATCTATTTGTAAAGCTACTGACTTTGTGGCAGTTGTTTGCAAGTTTTAGGATGTAGAGTAGTTTATATTTCACTGTTATGTGCAAGTTTATGCTTTGTAGAAACCTTACCTCTGGTGGAGTTGTGCTTAACGGCAGAGCTGAAGCCTCAGTAACAGTATTCTTAGTAGATTGAGGGAAACTTGTAGGCCTTACTGGTATAGGACGACTACAGCTTGATAGGCTGGAGAGAAAAAAAAGAAAACACATGTAGGAATAAATAAGCTAAATATATATATTAAAATGACAAACCTCAAAATTGTGATCATAAGTTGTGAAGGAATGTTATTTGTTCAAGCAATACCTTTTTAAACTTTTTAATATTATGGTGCATGGAAACTTAGACACTAAAACCGGCATAATTAATAAATGTACATTTGATACATATTTCAGAAAATATAACTACTAACTACTAAAAATAAATTTACAATGTTGAAATTTCAAATTAATTTTGTTCAATTTGTACCATTATCCTTTATTCATAAAATAGTAAATTTACACAAAATTGAACTCTAAGTACTGTAAAAATTATATTACATCAGAAATTATATTTAGACTACACAATATAAAAAAAACCACAAAACTATGACACTTGTTCCAAATATTTCTTTGTTTACCCTTGTGGATCAATAAATTTCTTTGCCACATTTCAAACTGTTTATTTATCTACAAAAATTGTTGTTGGCATTCATTACTAAAATTCTGTAACATTTCAAAGGAAAAAAATCAAAACAGATGTACAGCTTTCGAAGTAGCTTAGTTCTTAAAGTTTAACATATAAAAATTTAAGCTCATCTTTATAAATGATATTTCTACCAGCTTTCAACCAAAAAAAAGATAAGTTGAACACAAAAAAGAGCTGATCAAGTAAAAAAAAAGACAGCACATAATTATTATGAGCCCAGTTCCTTGGCTAACATTTTAAAAATATTTTATCAAAAAGAACTTCATGAAGCACAACAGTTTTCAAATTTTAGTTTTGGAACTCCATTTGAGAGAACAACAGAAACTATATATTATCATTACAAGCTAGGGTATGATGATCTGTCAATGCAAAAACCAGCGAAATACGCACAAGTGGCATGACTAATCATAAATTTAAAACTATATCTTCAAGCCAAGAACATTCCATTCTAAAATTAATTATTAAATGCAAAATACACAGCATTTATAATGCAAGTCCAATTTTTCTTAATTTAACCCTTTGGCTCCTGGACTGGCCAAAACCGGCCAATACGAAATGTTCTGTTTTTCCTGAACCGGCCAAAACCGGCCAGCCATGTGGGGTGCAAAACTTTTGACTCTCACCTCCCCACTTTAGTATATAATTTGTTGCTATTGTTTTTCCTTAATAAAACAAAGAACAGCCAATCAAATTCTAGTAACTGCGCATAAATTTATGGTAAAACAAGGGAGGTGTAGTCAGTTTCAAATTTGACTTCATTTGATTCATGCAACAAAGATGGCGGAGGCGCGTGATGAAATTAGTTATGACGATAATTTCTCTCTTTTCAAAGAAAATAGTGGAAGAAATGAAAATATTTTGATGCAGACAGTAGTAATTTAGATGAAGACCTTTTAATTTGCATTGAGAGCGATTCGGAAGAGGGAGAATCCTGTGACAATGACGAAAAGTCGAAGCTGTCAAAGATAAGTGGACTGACGCATGGGAAGATTTGATGTTTCATCATTCGACTCTTCTATCTTGGGAACTTGTGTTACTATTCCGGATAGTCTTTTGAATTTATACTGCTGTAAAGTTATGTTTGAATATGATCTTTTAAATATTTTGTCACTGAGATAAGTAAACCTGCTGTACGCAAAAACAAAAGGAAAAAGTGGCACAACAGTGGTGCGACATTTGTAAACAAGAATTTCAGTGTTTATTTGGGCATCTGTTATTACACTGGAAGAAGTCTTGTTGTGGGTATTAGTATGTTTTTTGGTTTGCTTTTAGTGTTTGTGTAACTATGCAGTGCTTGTATTTTTGAAAGTATCTAATGTGACATTGAAAAAGAAAGCAAATTAAATTTCAAATTGTGCTTGCAAAAGAGTTGACGGATGACATTTCTTGTGAAGGAGGGCGTCGGCCAGTTTTAGTCTCAGAGAAATCAAAGCAGAAATCTTTTAGAGCATATTTCATTTCGAACTGATGGTCGAAAACAAGATTGTGTTCAGTGTAAAAAGTCTCATAGAAAACCTCCTAGAGGAAATCAGGTAGAAATGAGAAACAAATGCAAAATTTATTAACTTCGCTGCCTATGAAGGAGTTTTACCCCGACCAGTTCAATGATGAGGGTACATGTGCGTTATAAAATTTCTTTGACTGCATTTTCTCTCACTGTTGGAAGTCTTAAATTTATATAGTGATACTTTTTTCAATAAATTGTCTGTAATGTTGTTTAAGCTTTCTTTGAAGTTTTTGTAAATAATTGAAATGAAAGGTTTGACCTAGTTTGACTTACTTTGTGTAAAGAAAAGTAAAAAATAATAAAAACAATTTTTCTGGCTATTGATCTGTGTCATTATTCTTGCATAAAACAACCGAAATTTATACTGCGCATATATATGTTTCGATTATGGTTTATATATGAGTAGCTCCTCTATTTTGATCTAGGAACAACAGGGAACTGGACCTGAATGGTTCAGTGGTCAAAGGGTTAATTTCTTTTTAAATAACTAAAAAATTTTTTGCTTCCTCTGCCCCCCCTCCCAATAATACTTAGCCTCAAAATTGACAACTAGAAGAATTTTAAACTTTCTGGATCATACCATGGCTGCGACTTCACTTGCTGTACTACACTGACATCCTGTGGGAGCAAAAAAGCTTTTTACCACTTGAGGCTCATATCATGATATCTCAAAATTACAATAGCTGAACTCTCAGTTAAACAAAAAAAACCAAATTCACAGGTTCTTGTAAAATTTGCTTTGAAAAAAAACTTAACAGAGTAATTAATTTTTCCAATTATCGAGGTAAAAAAATGCAGAAGTTAGCAATTTGAGGTAAAAAATGATTAGTTGACATTATCTTTAAGTCTTTAAAAATATGCAACACAACTTTACTTGGTTATTAAGAAAGCAGTGACAATAATAATAGCCTATCAATAACTGAACAATACTCAGTATCAACATAAAAAACCTTGACTAAAAATTATATAATATAACCATAGGCTACAAAGTTAAATGAACCTTACTGGCAATGAAGTACTGCGGGTGGTTGTAACAACTATACCAGTACTTGAAATATCCTCTTGCGAACTTGTACTACAGTAACAAACAAAACAAATACTTTAGTTTGAAACTAACACTGAACACAAGTGAAAACTAAAAATTAATAAGATTTGCAACTATCTTGTTTAACTTAAAGCTCTTAGAAATAATTCAAAACTTAATAAAAACGAAAACTTAAGAAGTTCTTTGTACTGGCCAACTTATAATTATTTGTGTTTAAGTTGATTCTTGAATTCAAGCCAAGTACCGTATGAATGTGATTTGAAAAGGCAATTTACATCTAATGTGTAAACACACCGGGCAATATAATCTTTACTAATCTAACAGTCTTTCAGTTTTCTGCAAATCTATTTTTTTTCTGACAGGTAACAACTTTGAAGGAAAATTATCTTGTTCTAGTTGAAACTTAGGGTATGTAGCTTCAAAACTGTGTTCTATTTCAAGATTTGCAGCACTTACACCAAAGGTTTACACTTTAAAACCACATGCTTTAAAAAGTCTAATAAGAAATTACTACATGTGATTAAATAATTATGATACAAAACTAATGTGAAAACGAAAACATTGCACACTGCTATCGTGGACTGTAATACACTGGTCAGTGTCTTGTTTATTTGTTATTAAACAAAATTGGTGTGTTCCCTCCCAGTGAATGACAGAATATCAGTGACACTCCTAATACAAGTAGGAAAGCATGGGAAAAATGACAAGCGACAGTATGTAAATTTCCCTGTTTGTAAGAAATTTAACACTTCTAACACAAACATTAAATTACTGAAAACTTGAGCCAAATATTGACAAGGTTGATTTTAGTGTGATATGCAAGCAATTCAATTCAATTGTGGATGTAATTTATTAGCCTGATTCATGATGGCATAATCTTGAAATGCGAAATCTAAAAGATTCAAACAGTAAAAATAAGTTTATTTTGAAAATTTAAAACAATTCTTTAGTTGTACTATCTGCAATTAGTATCAAATTAGCAGGTGAATAGCACTTTTCGCGCACTCTGATTGGTTCATCAAACACTGAATATCCTGCGCTATTCACCTTGGCCACTCAACTGTGAAAAAATGAATCCCCGTTTTGCTTCAGTTTCAAAGAAATTTTTAAAAGAAAAGAGGAAAGAACCCCTTAAAACCCAAAGAAAGAGACAAAATTTGGTGTTTCAGTATTTAATGGTAAGTTTTCTTTGTTTAATATCAGCAGCACAGCTTTTTGCATTTTTTACCAGCTGGTGGCTGAGAAAAACTATCAACATTTTAAGTTTTAAATTTTTCTACTCGTGCAGGGCACAAAAACACACAAAAAAAAAGGAAAATTTCAAAAAAGGAAATACATTTTGCAGCATGGTTTGAACAATAAAATGAGTTAGTAACAGCTATCAAAGGAAATGACTCCAACTGAACTGAAAAAGTGCCTCAAGAAATTTTATGTTCCAAGTATTGACAAGACACAAGATGGCAGACATTATAACAAATAGTCTCTTATCTCAATTTGTGAAGTTTCTTAAATTTTTTTAAATTATTTCCAAAAGCGCTATTCACCTGCTAGTTTAATACTAAAACAATTATCCCCCTCAGTGTGGGTGCCTAGCGATAGATATTTACCTTGCCGCTTCACGGCTCGGTAAATATCCACCACTAGTCACCTCCACTTTGGGGGATAATTGTTAACTGTGATACAAATCAGGGTTGTTCACTATAAAATAATTGCTACCAATTTGGCAGTGAATTAAGAGCGCTGAATAAAAAGCAATGTGCAGATAAACAAAAATATCAAATGAAATATGATGACCAGAAAAATCTAAAAATAGAAGCAACCATCCTAAAAATGGAGTACAAAAAGAAAACACCAGTAAGTGTACTGTAGATTTTGCTTAGGCTAGGATTCCTCCAATAATGGTGAAAATATATTTTTTTATATGAAAACTTAGCAGAATAATTGATGACTCATTCACTTTATTAACGAAGTTACTCTGTCAAAATGTAAAAGGTGTCCTATGTACACAACCATAACCACCTTTTATCAAGGAAGCCCCTAAGACCATTTTTGTCACATAAATAAGTAAAATAGTGTTGCCTTGTTAAACTAGCAAATTTGTGAAAAAAAAACCCATCCCTGTCACTTTACTCAATCTACTACTAGTGCTCTTTGCTGAATAGCAAAAAGTTGTTGCCGTGCTCTCTGGCCAACTGATTGGTTTACAAAACCAATGGAGAGTCCTTGAATTTTATTTAGTACCCATTTTCAAAATTTTCCAGGTCAAAATATACCTGATACCAACCTAAGTAAGCTTGCTAAGGTACTTCTAGTGATTTCAAATTGGACAAAACAAGTATGTGCTTATATTGCCACTCTTTTACTGATATAAACAAAGATTGACTAAAAAACATAGAGATAAACAGTTAATGTTATTGATATAGCTGGACATGTAGATTGTTAAAATTTGAGCTGATAAACTCATTAATTTTCCTTTGGAGTAATTGAATGTCAATATTAATATTAATATTGTATATAGGCTGTTTGAAGACTGATACAATGGGTGTTAACCTAGTGTTTCACTAGCCAGTGAAATGTCATACCGTGACTTTCCATTCACACTACGCTTTCTTGAGTTACTCCTAATAAAAGAATCATGATTAGGAAAAAAATGCACACAAGCACAAGGCCTTAACATGTTGTGGCCACTTGACAGCAAAATTGGCAAATGAGGATTCACTTGGACTTGGTCCCAAGATGATTTTAGTCTGAACATCAGAGAGAGCACCATCTCCCTAATATGGAACTTTATCTTACTTCTGAAAATTAATTGATAATTTACATTCATTTGATGGGTATTTTATTTTTTTTTAACATCTGGAATAATAAAAAGATTCTAAAGGCCAAAATGTGTAAAATGCATCAACAGAAAGAAAAATTTCATAAGTACAAAATTAACTGTTGCCCAAAAAGATAACCTTCAAACAAACTCAACTGAAACTTACTTGCCCAAAAAAATTAGTTCAAGTTTTTGAATGATTATTGTTATTATATCATTTCTGGGAATCATAATGTGAAAAACCCAGGGTGTTGGCTTTTTCGTTTTCAGATTAACTTTCCACTTAAAATTTTCAAAGAAAATTATTATCTCATAAAGGCTGATAGCAAGTTAAGAACATGAAAAAAATATTGATATCGTAAAATATGGTAAAAATACCACTTCGCACAAAGGATGAGAAAAACAATAGTTCATAGTCTGGTTGAGCAGAAAATAAAAGTTTGTTAAACAAGATTATAGACAATGAAAACTACGACATCCACAGTCTGACATCTCAACAAATTAACATTACCTTGACTTTGAGTTTGCTGAAGAGCTTTGTGGTTTAATCTGCTGAACAGTTTGTAAAAATCCGAGGGTTGTTGCCTGTTTTAAGGAGAAGTAAAATCAAGGATAGTTCAAAAGAAACTGATTGGTTATCACAATTGAAAATGACTGTTATTTCAAGGGCATACTCAAAGTAAAGTATGCAAGAAAACAGCTAATTTAATTTTCTAAACCAGTTTGAAATTCTTAAACTGATTTCAATTTTTTTGTACTAGCGAAGCATTAGAGATTTTAGTCCAAATTCAAGTTATACTACAACAACAAAAATTGGTGAAGTTTGCATCAAATTCTTTGCAATCAAGTGGAAAGAGGGCAGGTTTATAGAGCGAGAGAGCAAAGATTCAAGTCCCAGTAATGTCTGAGAAAAAAATATTAAAATTTATGTGTGTATAGGGAGTAGTGGGAAGGGAATAGTATTGGGGTACCTAGAGGCTATGCAGTAAGGAAGGGTGAAGGGTATAGTAAGGGAGGGGGTGGAGGGTACAGTAAGAAAGAGGGGTGGAGGATATAGTAAGATAGGTTGGAGGGTATAGTAAGGAAGGAGGGCAAAAGTATGGGCGAGTTTCAGCTGTCATTGTTTACAGTCTGCTTCATTAGCATACAAGGGGCATTCCATGGTATTAGCCTTGTAACGGAGGGGAATTTCAGAGAGTTTAAAACAAATTTTCTCAATTGTTAAATTATAGTAAGAAGTGCACATATAGTAAGGTTGGAGGCTTGGTACATTTTAACTTAGATAT
>JAOBRD020632539.1:0-15351 GCA_027575215.2 Hydrozoanthus sils
ATACGAAAGGCCTTGGCAACGATTATGTAACAGGTATGGCGCTTTCTCGAGAAGGAAAAACAGCATCTGAGTACGGCCTCGGACAGCCGCGTGGCATAGTGATGGTGGTCAACAAGAAACTCAAGAAACTTAAAAAAATTGAAGTTTGATTGTTACAGAAAGTAGGCGGCAGTGATTTTAGAAGTAGGCGGCGAAATCCGCCGGTTGCTGGCTTCTTTTGAAACCCCTGACTGACAAACTGTATCAGGTGCTTGAGGGACAGCTTTAATAATTGGGTTTTTTGCATGTCTTTTTGCATGCTTTTTTTTATCCTTATAGACACTTCAGTAAAAATTCGCCTTTTACTTGTCATTATTTTTGTCTTAGATTTGGTAGGGAACTCATGTAATCAGCATCAAGGTTCTATTCAAGCTTTCTCGTTGGGAAAAAACTTCCAAAATATCAACTAGTAATTTACGTCTCTCTTCATTTTTTAACTGATTTGTAGTTAAAAAATTGTAAAGTTGTAGCCTGTATATCACCATATGTGTCCTGGCAGACTCGACTGGGTCCCCTTCGAGGTCTACAACTCGAGGTCTACTGTTTAATGCCCTTATCTGAGAAGATGCAAAGGTCTAACCGTTTGCCGATGTTAGAGCAAAGGCAGCACCACCGCAGAGACCCTAAGTGAAAGTCTGGCACCGGGAATCGAACCCAGACCTCCCGCACGACTGACTGGCGCCTTACCAATTGGGCTAAGCAGGCGCCTTCTGTTGCAAACTTCTCAATTACAACAGGAAAAAGACAGCGACGACCGGAAAACTCAGTTAGGAACTTAACCATGAATTATGCGTTAGTTATTCACTGGCAGCTTCTCTACAGATCTTTCGTATGTTTTACGTACCTCTTTTGATAATCGACAACTCTTGCAGAGATTATGATTCCTTCGGTGTTAATGGAATAGGTCTTTGGTGAAAACGAGAGGATAGAACCCGAGTTGTCCGCACCACCGGACAGCTTAAGCTGACTGACGTCTCGGATCTGCGCAACGCTATGAATAAAGAAGTTGACCTGAGTGAACCAGGACGACAAGCTTGTCTTTAACAGACGAGTAAACATCTCTGTACCTTCTTCTTCACTAGCACCCGGCAGTAACGAGTCCCGGATGTACCTACAAGATGTGAGATGGAGATTGCTTTATTTCAAATCCTTTACAGCCGAAGGGCTGGATTACGGCCTCTACAAATATATACAAAATCAAAAAATGATTAAAAACGGTAAAGGATGGACGCAGAAAATTTATATCAAAATTCAAAAAGTGGCTGCATTATGACTATTATAAATAATAAACTATTTTTGAATCTATTTGTTCGGGAAATTGGTATGCCTTAAAAGTTACATTAGGCCTTACTCATAACATGCCAGTTCGACATTTCAGAAACATGTGCGCAAGTCGGGATAAAGTGTAAAATTCGTGAAACTTAATCAAAGGAACGCAATGAAGCGGAATGGGATTCATTATTATTCCTTTCCTAAAGTTTGATGAATGTTTCATTTTATCCCGACGCGCGCTTTTGTTTCTGAAATTCCGACATGGCTTAATGGCGGCAATTTTGAATTCTTCTGTCTACACTGAAGTGAACCGTACTAGCCTCGTTTTAAATTTTTCGAAAATGGCGGCTGTGACATTTTACCACAATGCCTTGTGGGCCCAATACGGCTAAAAGAGGGTCAAAGGCGGCCATAGTTGGTGAAACTCTTCCTTGTACAAACAACACTTATAACATAGAGGGCAAAATTACTTCTAGCTGATTGGATAACAGCGGGAGCATTTATCTTAATTCAGGGCAAAATTACTTAGCGCTGATTAGCTGGTAAACTTCCGAAGATTTTCCGAAAATTTTAAAGTCTCAAAAATACCTTAGAAACATTTTCCGAAGCATTTGGAGGATTTCCGAAAATTTACGAACACCTCCGAAGATTTTCCGAATTTTTCTAAAAATCCTAAAAATGCCTTAGAACGATTTCAAACTTCTTCCGAAGACTTTGAAATGTTTTCAGAGGTTGCAAGATTTTATTTCATCTTCAACAATAATTTTCGAAAAAACTTGGGATAAATTAGTTAAGTTTATGCAACGCTTTCTTGTGGAATTCCGCAGACAATGAAGAATTTTGCCCTCGATGTCATAAACATGTAATATTACTTATTTTTTCAATTTTTTTTCCGCGAAGCGACTCAGGCAATTTTGAAAAAAAGTTGAAAATCCTCGTGAAATTAATCCTTAATTTTACTCGGCCCCATGCGATTACCTATACTTAGAACGTCAAATTTGAAATTTACAGATTCTCTTTGTGCGTTTTTATAAGAAAGTTTGGGTTTTTCATGCGCTAAGAACTGTGGGTAAATGTAAAGACTGCCATTTTTTCGGAATAGTGAATTACTTTAGGTCGTTGACGTCGTTGAGATACGTGATTCCTGAGCTCAACATCAGCGACAACAAATTCAAGAACAAGTTGGAATGGCGGCGAATCACGTTGAACGCGGTGCAGCAGAGATCGATAAAGTCTTGAAACTGGCTGCTTGGCCGATATCCACCGTTGATCACAAAAGCCATGTCTGGGGTCAAGATGAACGGAGCTCTGTCCCGTTTGAAGTTACCAAACATCTGGGCGTTGCCGAGGATCTTTGAGAAGTCGATGTGGAACAGATGGCCGCTCTTCTTCAGCATGATGTTGTCATTGTGACGGTCACAGATTCCGAGGACATAAGTTGCAACACAGTATCCTTCAAACAATAAAGCGGGTATTGCATGAAAAAGTTGTCAAACCATGAAATAAATTTGCGTTATTCAATAAACTATTCTAAACTAAAAGGCCCATAATTAAGTGTAACTTTCAAGTTAACAAGTTTTTCCTCAAAACATATGAGTAATGGAGCTATGATTCTCAGATAACGATGATAAACCGAAGGCCAATTCTCTCAGTCTCCTATCAGGGGACTTAGAAGAACCCACAACACTTGTTGAAAATAAGTAGGGTGATCCAGGTGTGGTGACCTGTCAACTACTAAATGAGGGCAACTTTGAATGAACATAAATATGACTTTTGTCTAATGGACTATCTTCTGTAAGACCCTCTAAACCAAAGCCGTCCTCTGTGTTACTTTGTAACCAGGTACTGAAAAGCCTTGATAGGGAGCACTTGGATAGCTCTGTATGTATGTTTCAGAATAAATGGCAATTTGCAGTACTTGGAAAGTATCTTCAGAATCTTACACATGTTAGCTCTCGTGAACAGTTTTAGTCCTAAATACTCTGATATGGAACTGGTAATACCAGCAATCTCTGTTATGCTTGTGCTTGAAGTAATTATGTTAGGCACTCAAGAACATGTGGAAGTTGAAATGGGAAAAGGGATTTAAGAGATCTGATAGGGAACGGCAATAGGATAGGGGAAGAGATTAAGGAAAGGAGTAGGGGGAATATTATGGGGAAGGATGGAGTTCCAAGGGATAGGAGAAAGGGAATGGGGAAGAGAAAAAAGATTTGGAAAAAGGATGAAAGAAAGGGACTTTGATATGGGATAGGGGGAAGGTTAGTGAAAGGGAGTAGAGAAAGGGACAGCTATAAGGATGGGGTAAGGGGAAAAATAATTGGGAAAAGGGATGTAATGGAAATGGGAAAGGAATTTAAGAAAGGGATAGGGAAAAGTGAAAGGGTAAAGGGATTGGGGGAACTGGTGGGGAAAGGAACTGGGAAAAGGAATGGCAGAGACAGATAAGGGAAAGGAAGCTAAATATGGAAAGGGATAGCGGTGGGAGAGAAGGTTCATTGTAAAATATTAATATGCTTCCTTTACTGTCAGAACTCAAATCTGAAAATCTTCTTGCATTTTTCGTTTTAAATTGAAGTGGAAAAACATCCACAAGACATAAACACCAAAAGTTAAAGTACCTGCACAGGAAACTGTAAAGTTCTGAACTGCATCTCTATACTCCTGCTCGCCAGGATTGTGTTTCTGTATCCACAGATGAATGGGTTCATCCTTGAATGAACCTGTTAGGCCAAACTCGGTGTGAATCTCTCTGAGAGTTTCCGAATCCTTCACCATCTCAACCATCCCCATAGCTGGGCCTGTTGCCATGCAGTGGTATGTTATCATTTTCAGGTCAAGACCTTCACGCAACCAGATCTTGTTCATTATTCCCACCAACTTCATTGTTAGCGCATCTTGTCTCATGTCATCACCTTAACGAAATATTAAGTTTTTAAACAAATTCACACTTGTTTAAGACTATCCAACACTTCCACTTCTACTTTAAAAGCTATTATTGTGGTTTAAACTCCATTAAATTTAATTGTTGAAGAGAGAAAAGAAAATCTTTTTCAAATCTTGTTACAGCTAGTATCCTAGGTTGTCTTCAGTGCACACAAGGTGTTATTAAAATAAAACAATCGATAGTGCCTCAGTGCATGTTTCAAAATAGATGTTAAATCAAATTAGTTAAAGGCATCCTCCATTGTATAACATTAGTGGTCTCAAATAAAACTTTTATTAAGTCTATGTTCATATCAGCAGCTCAAATTTGATATTTTTGTGCATATAGCTAACGCCAAGCAATTTGTTTTCATCAGTTTTACAGTTTGAATTTCCCGCGCTTCACCATTTTGAATTATGATATAATGTGGTTGCAGTGTCACACCCCCTCTTGTTCGTTGCTATTGTATTCATCAAGAGTGGAGTCTGGCACTGCAACCAAGTTATGTCACAAATCAAAATGGTGGCCCACTGGAAATTCAAACAAAAAACTGATCAAGCTAAATTTCTTGGAATTGGTTATATGTGCAGAATTAATAATTTTGAGCTGCTGATGTGGACACAGACTCAATAAAAGTTTTATTTGAGGACATTATAGTTACACAGTGGAGGTTTCCTTTAAGTATCTAATTTTGAGAGACTTCCAAGGTTGGGCAATCCTGAATAAATTAATAACAAAATTCAACAGGAAGAATAAAAATTCAGTACATTGTATAATTCATTATTACTATCGTGATATATCAGCAGTTAAACTTCTAAAGACTCTTTTCAAGAAGAATTGTCATTTTTTTTAATTGCTGTATGATTGTATATTTAATATTGTGGTATTTTGTGAAGCCATCAGCAACAGACTGCAGCAGTAGTAATTTTAAAAGTCACTATTTAAGGTGCAGTTGAAATTTATTCTAATCTTGAAACTAATGATTTTGTACGTCTTATTAAGTGTTTGCCAATATAAAAAATTGGATTCATGGAACTCTTTTAAATAAGTAACTTCTCTCACTTTGGTAATAATTATTATCTGTGACTGATACTGAAGTCCATGTGAAACTCATTATCACTAGTAACTTTTCAATAACTAAGCAGTCAAACACATTTTCTAAAACTGTCCATAAAATAAATATTTTCACAGATACCTATTTTGAAAATGGCTTGTATTGGATCTCCAAAGTGATCTGAATTCTTGAACACCAGTTTCAGGGGTGCGGAGTTGGAGGTGAAATATCCGCAAGCCTGCGACTCCAGACCAACCACTTCCAGGCCAGGATTGATGGGGAGTCTGACCGTATCAAACAAGTCAAGGCTTACAACTTCTAGCTCTTGTCGAACAAGACTAAGTCGGTTTGAGTCTTTTGCTGTCTTTACTTTCTGTGCCACTTTGATTAGATCTGCAATCAGTTCATCCTGTTGAACAAATTCATCTTTCTGTGCTTCTCCACAGATGCTAAGAAGGCCTCCAAGGATTATTTGGAATCGCTGGCCAAACTGAGGGTCGCTGATTTGATCTTTGAGATGCCAAAAAAGGTAATGGAGAAGTCTTACGTTGCCAAGAGAGCGACGCAGCAGAAACCTGACCAGAGCAGAATTGTGAAAGATTTCGTATTTCAGAGCCTGGACTAACTGTGGAAGATAATCACAGAGCTCATCATCTAACAGCTTCTCCATCCAATGGACAGCCAAAGATCGAACATGCTTGTCTGGAAAATTAACCTGGATGTAGTATAAAAATGAGAAATCCAGTTGTTAAACATTTACCTTGAGAAATTTATGCTCATAATTATTAGTAAACATTTTTGTTTATATGTAGTTGAGTTTCTTGATAAATATTTTTTACTGCAGGCTCTCTGGAGAGGTTTGTTTATACTTCTGTCAATAAAACTTATGATGGGTGAGGGAGGGGATGATTGGACCTATTTGAGGAGGGGGGGGGGGTAACTTCAATCCCGAAGTGAGGGGGGGGGGCAATACAAGTGTAATGCCAATAATTAGTAAACTAAATAGTATTTATACAAAAGAAATTTGACAATAGGATTTGTCAGGTTTTGTGTGACATTGGTAGAAACATTTATCTATGAAAGTTAAAACCAAATTCATGAATAATAACTTTACAGACAGTTTTACATCTTTATCAGAGAAAAAGCTAAGTTCTTATCATTTGCTGATGTTCAAGCAAAGGCACCACCTTCTCCTCAGTTATTTAAAGGCCCTGAATGAAAGTCCAGCACCAGGAATCGAAGCCGGGCCTCCTGCATTACAGACTGGTAACTTACAAACTGGACTAAATAGGCAGCAGCCAACTTAACATTCATTAAAGTATCAACCAGTTCATACAACATAATAACATTAATAAACGAAAAGAGTTGTTACCTTGAGCAGCTCCATGGCATCAATAGGAGACATTGGACTCCATGTGGCTAAAAGAGTGTAGACTTCTGGCAAGTTCTGGTAGTCCCACGAAGGTACAGATGCAAGCACCAGGGGCAAGGCTCTTGGTAATGTTTGACAGTAATGCCGGTGTTCCCATAAAAACTGCTTTTCTTCAGGTTTCAGCTCATTGAATAAATCTTTGTTCAAGATATGACTATATGCACCACTAGCAATTGGCTGCTCTACTGGGGTTTCATATTCTACCATTTCCAAATTGTCAATCTCCTGAAACTCTGGGAAGACAATGTCTGCCAGGTATCGCTCAAAGCCAACCTGCAAAAGTACACTAGCCGGATGGAGAAGATTTGATGTGCACGCTCCAACTGGGTTTGCTTTTGTACCTGGCCACAGGCCCAGAAGGTTTGTGCCTGCTGCTAGAACACCATTGAAGTTGAAAAGCTGCAAAGCAACCCAACCAAGTGCAGTCCTGTTAATATTTGGTCCACTGCCTTTTGACTTTGAAGTCATGCCATAGAGGGTCACACAGAGTCTGCTTTCACAGGGAAGTTGACGCACTTGAATCTGAAATTCCAGCCACCTGTCCCATTCAATATGCTCAAAGAACTTAGTTACTGCTCGTGCAAGGGGAGTTATTTCAGTTGGACACAACAACTTCCCACCATAGTAAATGCCTGCACAAACTTCATAGTAATCAAAGTCTTGTTTCCAGTATGGGGGAAGGCGATGGGCTGAGGCAATATGGACTCGCAAATGATCTGTCATTGCTGTCACTTCAACAGTACCTGATAGGCCGGGTCTTTCTACCCTGGACGCAGTAAAATCAGTGTCAAATGCATCACAGTACATCTCAATTAACAAGATTGCACTCCCAGTGAGTTCAGTCAGTGCCTGCTTCACTTCATCAACATCTGGAATGATGGTAGTTTGAGCTGGACTGCCTGATGTTTCCTGTTCATTCAATGATCTTTGCTGAAGCTTTCTCAAAATGTCTGCAGCCTCATTAATCCCTTTTGTTTCAACAGTCCCAAGAGATGCACAAAGCACCTTCACAGCTTGTATTACCCTGCTGGGTTCATAGCGAGGATTCCTCATATCTGTCACTTCTTCCAAAAACCGAGTAACCTCAGTGTTAAGTGCCTCCATTAGAAGAGATAGACCTTGCCGTGAGATGGCAGTTGTATTTGGACACTCGAAAAAGTCTTTGTAGCTATGAGGTATGGCATCAACCTGATCATCTGCAGCTGCTCTGGACAGGTTTCTAGGAACTCTGTCACTTTCCACCAGAACAAGTTGGACATCTTCACTAAATTTGAGACAGTTCTTCACGTAATCATATTCAACAAGCATTCTTTGAGGTTCAAGAAACTCAGATATACCACAGACTTTCATCACAAACGCACCTGCAAAATCTTCTGCATACCAGGTACTTCCTTCTGAAATGTAGGCAACTGCCAGCTGAATAATTTCACATACAAGACTGTGGATGTTGGCCCTGAACTGCACAGCATCACGCCGGCTTTGTGTCCACACAACAACTTGGCATTCTGTGTTTGAAGCAAAGATATGTTGTTCATATGGTACTGCAGGACTAACAACATATCCACAGTTTGATGATTCCTGCCAAGAAAAATCTGATCTCAGTTCTGAAACCATTTTTGCAAATGCAATAGCTTCCTCATTTCTTTCCTTAGCAACATCAAACAAACCATCTCCAAAAAACATTATACGTCTCTGATCATCATCTCTCATATCACTTGCTTTCAAAGTTTTTCCAGGTTGCACTTGATTCAAAGAGTGCAATGAGGTTGAATAACGGTGCTCAAGTGGTTTAGGAGGCAGAGGGCGACTAGGGGGCAGAGTTCTTTCTTTCCATCTGTTTGGTGCATTGTTTGCATTCTTTAACTCAGGCATTTTCACTTGTTGAGGAAAATCTTCAGGGTGGAAAACCACCTTTGCAGTTTTACTTTTTGGCACTTCAACAATCTTAGAAACAAGCATGGTATTTGAAGTCTTGAATGACTGTTGAGGTAAACTATTAGAGCAAGTTGGTTGCTTACCAGCAACAGTCAAGTTGCCCTCAAAACTTGCAGGTCTCTTAATTCCATCAGGAAAATCGCCTCCTTGAATTCTACTCGATAATGAGGTTGAATCTGATTTTGGCAACAGCTTTGATGATTTATCCTTTCGTTTCAGCACAATAGAGTCATAGGGATGAAAAGAGCCAGATGAACTTGATGAATCTGTTCTGTTTAAAGAGCTATACGTACATACTTCTCCTGTAACATTTTGTCTAAGATCAACATACAAAGTTGATTTATATAATTCTGTGTTAGAGTTATCTTCAGCAGAATAGTAAGTGAGGTCCAACTCAGCAGAACTTTTTCTTTTGCTTACAGGCCTACCTAAGGTTTCATGGTCAGAAGTTCTGGTGTCAGGAATAGAGAAATTTTTCCTTGAGTTAAATGTTGGACTCCACAATGGACTTTGATATGTGTTACTGTCAGGACTACTTGAATAAAGATCTGTCTCTGAAAGAGAAGACTTTAGTCTTGGCCTCATTTCTCTTTCATCACTGAAAGATGCTTCATCATCAC
The DNA here is from genome assembly GCA_027575215.2 of Hydrozoanthus sils. NCBI lineage: Eukaryota > Metazoa > Cnidaria > Anthozoa > Zoantharia > Hydrozoanthidae > Hydrozoanthus > Hydrozoanthus sils. The sequence continues at coordinate 9,279 of JAOBRD020632539.1, forward strand.
TGGAAAAGTCTATCCACCTATCTTTTGTTTGTGGCTTCTGTCTAAAACTGTTTTTTCTTGATTCTGTAGGAGATCTGAAACAACCTGGTTCAACAGTGTTATTACTTGCAATTTCATTGCCTATAACTCCACTATGTGTTTTTGGCTGGCCATATTTATCCACTTCTGAGTGTTTTGAGCCTAGTAAAACTTTGTTAGTCTTGCTACTACAGCTTTGTACTTCAGTTCTGAATTCCCTTTGGTTTGAGACCTTACTGTTAATGGAAGAACTATTTTGGTCTATAAATGGATTGACGACTCCAAAATTCAAAAGGCTGGGTCCTTGGCTCATGGAGCTGGTAGCTGCACAGTTCGTAGTTGACTTTGAAGTATTGTAGACAGCAGGATTACAAAAATCTCGTTGGGAAGTATTAAAGTTGTTGCCCAATGTTTTACTTCCTTTATGCTGTCTGTATGTTGCTGAAGAATTTCTTGATGTATTACTAGTAGCTTCCTTCTTGTTAATTTGATCGTCTTTTCCTTCAGCTGGGTCTATTCGTAAACCTGTCAAAACGTCGATCCACGAGATTTCACTATTAGATTTTGGTTTTCTCATTTGAGTTTGGACAGTATCTTCATCGTCTGAGAAAGACATTAAGTTCTCCTTATAGTGTCTTTGTTCCATACCGGTCGAACTTCTTCCTCAGACTTTCTGTCTTTAAATTCAATTCTAGCTGTCAAAACTCTTATCCATAACAACAATTCAACATCAAATATTTGACGACCATATTTTTTCGTGCCAGCTCGCACTGAAACAATTGATCGCCTTCGCAAGTCGCAATTAATCTAGCACAACATAAAAAAACAACCTTCAAGTAGCTTTGTCACTAAAAACAACACATAAGTATTGATCAAAACATCACTTATCAACTCAGCTCTACAATCAGAACGCTAAATCAAAGTTCAGTCGATAAGAGAATATTGCATTGGTCTTGAGTGCATCAGTACCGATTCCATGGACCTTTGAGCTCTATTTCACTTAATAATTATTCCTCCCTTTCCATCATAACAAAGCACCAGTACTCCTCAAAATACACCCAATACAGAGTGCACAATTAAAATTTTACGAAACAATCTTTCCCCGAATGTCACCGCTTTCCTCTTCAGGTATTATACGCATGCTTTATACTACATTGACCGCTGACAGATAACCAGTCAAAACAAACATGGCGGACACTGTCGTATGTTTTCTTCATTTTTCAGGTGATTTGCAAGTTACGAATATAGTTTACTACTAATATGGCGACATTTGGTTGGAGTTATACTAAGAATTTCAGTGGAAGCAAAAGACCTCGCCAAGAGTCAAGAAGAGTTGAGGAATGGCAAAAGAACCGCGCAATTAGTTCACAACCTTTGCATCCCCAGTCTCATTCTGCAGAAACTGTTACGGCAGGAAAGAAATTCAGATGTGAGTAACATTTCTAAGCAATAGTTGATATAATTTTAAGTAGTTTGTAACATATGTTAGAAAAGATACCACAACGCTTTATATGTTCTTTTTAAAAAAGATGTTTCAATTGATATACTAATTTATTCACTGAAACACGATATTTTAAATTAACCTTTTAAGTCGCGGGCCTTATACTTGATTAATTTATTCAGTGTATTTGTTCAAGAAATTAAAAGTTTTCAAAATTTGCAAATCAAGTTAAAAATAAAAAACTCTGTGGTGTAGTTTTCACAAGTTCTGCGCTCCTTAAATATTGAAAAAAATGTCAGCTGCTGAAAAAGTAGATTATGAGTCAATTAAAAAAACTGAGAAGTTGATGTGAAGATCAAAGATTCAGATACAGTCCCAAAGTTTTGCTATAGCTAAGTAGATGATGAAGTAGATGATATAGGTGATGTTATTTATATTGATACTGACTGCCAAAGACTCACTTAAGTTTCAAATAGGCCTGTAGGTTGTAGGAAGTTGAAATTCTTTATGTACTCCCTAGAGATGCTAAAGACAAAAAACAAAGCGGCCATGTTGACGTCCTAAAAAAATGAACCATCAAAATTCATTTGTTCAGGGCACTAACATGACAGTTTTAACATCAGGTGAAAATGAAGAATATGAGCTAACAGTAAACCCCCCCTTCCTTGTATAACTGTGTTGTGGTTTGATATTATCCTTGGTTTGAATATTATTTTAATTTATCTCAATAATTGCCTGTTTATAGTTTAGCCATTGTAGACTTATGATAATAAATCGTTTCCATCTCAATTTAGATGACCACAGAGCTAGACTGTTTGTTGGAAACCTTAGCAATGATACCACTGAAGGTACCAAAATAAAGTAACTGACGTTAAAAATAATACAGCCACTCTTTTTTAATAGGAACCTTTTTTGTTATAACTTGAGGCTGAAATGGCCCAAATTTAAGAACATTCTATGAAAATATTGAGGACTGCTGAGGAAAGGTGGAGAACTTTTACTTTGGGTACTGTATTGGTTTTAGGTGTTGGTTTTGGTTTTATAACATTTTGACTCATGGAGTCATAGGAGAACAGGCAATAGGACTTGAGGCCCCCTGTGAGACCTGCCACCCGGGACCTACGGTTTAACATCCTTATCCGAGAAGATGTGAAAGTCTAACCATTTGCAGATGTTAGAGCAAAGGCAGCACCTTCTCCTCAGTTGTTTTAAAACCCTGAGTGAAGGGTATCGAACCCGGGCCTCCTGCACGACAGACAGGCGCCTTACCAACTGGGCTAATCAGGTGGCTGTACAAGATTATGAAAAGATTTTTTTTCTTGGCTAATATAAATCATCAGCACTACATAACATTTACTACTAGTGGTGTGCGTTTACAAGTTTGTCTTAAATCTTTATTAAAATAACTATCATAATTAATTTTTTATGTTTTTTCAATTTTTGTTGACCATGGTAGTGCAAAGTTTGGAATGGAGAAAACATGACTTTTTAAATTGTTTCAGTGTGCAAAAGAAAATAACTAGAATAGATTAACTGATAAATTTTCAACCTTGAATGTTTTGTTCTAGCATTCAGAACTCAGTTAGCATCTCATACATCGAATGACCTTATACGAAAGTGTTGCCAAGCTGAAAAATTTGTGGGGGAGGTAAACAAATCAAAGTATCAAAAGTTTCAGAAAGCTTATTAAATTTAATATTTAATAATTATTATTTTCAGGCTTGTTGGATGTAATATGTTGTATAGTGAAATCAGAATTATTTTAAAAAAGTATTTGTTACCTATTGGCTTCCAAAAATCTAGGAGGGAATAGTTTTTATTATTCCCTTCTAGAAACAGCTTGATGTTTTAGAAATATAACAATATCCCAGTTTTATGTGCCTCAATTTTTTATTGTGTAAGCCTAGACATGTGATGCCTAAAGTAAGGAGTTTGGTATTATTATTAGCTTTTTTCATTACATAGTCACATTGGCAGAGCACTTTTCAACATTTGGAGAGCTCATAGGAGTGAAGGTATGTACAATAGATAAGTAAAGTTCTGGCAAACTTATTTGATACACTAACCAAATCATTTCTAACCAATCTCAGGTTTGAAACAGTTGTAATAATTAAAGAAACAATTTTATTCATCCAAATCAGACAGAGGAAAATGTGTTTTATTGCTTTTATAAAACAACCAAAAAACAAATAAATTATTTGAAAAATCATAGACTAAAACACATGTAAATTCTCTTTGCACATACATCAAAAGTGTGTCTATGTACTTTTTACAAACGTTGTTTTTGACCAATCAGCACACAAGATTTGCCTCTGATACTTTATAAAAATTGTTAATTGCAAAGATTTCAATTGGTTGTATGTATGACATTATAACTGTTTCGTTTTTGACAGTAGAAACAAATTCATACACCTTTCTTTTGAATCATTAAATAGTGCTGGAGTGTGTACTCAGTTTTTTCAGCTGATGAAGACTTAATTAGTTGGTGTGTCATCTTCAAGTTCACTTGTCAGTTTTAAAAGTTATTTCATAACAAGATGTATCTCCTTCAAGTAGATTATCAAGGATCATGAAAGTGGTTCATCTCGAGGGTTTGGCTTTGTTACATTTGACTGTGTTGAAAATGGTAGGTATATGCATGTAAAACCAATTGATGATTTATTGCATTGTAAAAGTATTTTGAGTTTTGATGAACTGTTAGTTAAAAGTTTGTAATTTTAAGAACATTCCTTTTTACGAGACTGCAGGCTCAACAGGCCAGGCTGGTACTTACTGTATTTCCAGTTTAGTAAGTCTTACATGAGTATCAGCCAAGAGTTCTGATTCTTCTTGGGGCCATTCTAGGTTACTCAGCGAGTATTGAGTGCAATATAGCAGCTGCAGACCAAATAAACAGCTGCCTCTTATCATATGCTGAATCCCTCCTGTCTTGCATGGGGAAAGGATGGAACATGCGATGAAAGGGGGCTGTTTACCCAGGCTCTCCTTAACCCAATTTAATTTCATCATATTTTTTCTTATATTTGTAGCAGAGGAAGCGAAAAAATGGTTTGCGTACAATCATTTGGTTGGCCAATCAATTTTTTTATAATTTTATTGATTAAATCATACTACAAACTATGATTAAATTGAATTGCAAATTAATTAGGAATTAGTTAACTTATAAATGTGAACTAATGTTTTACTGTGTTACACACAGGTTAGTCATATAGGAACTTAAAAATGAAACTTGTCAAATAAAATGTTAGAGAAAAAATTACTAAAAATAATATTGAAAATGTATAAAACAAGTTAACTTATGATTTCAAGTCCCCCTTCCATCAACCTCCACCCACTGTTTTTAACTTCCTTCCCTCTTCCCCTTACCTAATGAATGCAAACATACAACTCATTTTATTTCAAATAAAGGAGTATTTAGTTAATTGAAAATTGATATAATTTAAGTAATAAATTTAACTTAGTTTGCTTGCAATTTCTGAGAAGCTTTTGTCACAAATTTGATTTCTAGTTTTCTTAGGCAGCTCCCAGTGTGTTTGTTTGCTTCGTGTGTTATACATGGTTGATAAAAGTTTCTGTGTGCAGAAAATCAATGGTCGAGAGCTAACTGTGAAGAATGCAGAGAGAAGAAATTTTGTTAGTAAGGTATGCACGTGTTTCATACTTATTGCTTTGTTTCAATTTTTGACAACTTGAGTGTGTGTTTCTACCAACCTTAAGTGAATCAAAGTTAAGAGAATTTACATGAAACTCATCATATTTTTAATAATCTCTTCGATTCTTAGGAAGTTTTTTTATTTTTAATTCTTTTACTGCTAAGATGATTACTTTGTGAATCCTTATTCACCTAATATCTTTACATAATAGACCTTATTATTTTATAAATGGCGGCATCTTTAATATTCTTTTGTCTTCCAAATTTGCCTGGCCAGCCTCGCTCTTTAGTTAAATTTTCTAAAGAATATATGATACCTAGAGTGGGCCTGGCAAGGCTAATTAGAAAATAGACGAAAGAATTTTAGAATTGTTGCTATTTGTGACAAGTTTCATTTCCTTTTGATAATAACACATTGATCATTGTAACTATTTGCAGTTCAACGCAGTACTTTTGTCAGCAGTTTTGAAATTGAAATCAATGGCAATGTTCATGGCCTTCGAATTTTGAGTACAGAAACACCATCTGCGAGTTAAATATTACCTCTTATCCTCTGAGACTGATGACTTGACAAGCAAGATTTTCATTACTGTTAGGACAATTAAAAACCCATTGTTTGTTGCAGCAGGACAAAGAAGAAGTAAGAAAGAATGTAGAGCACAATGCAAGGAGATGCCCAACTCTTTACTGGGAATATAAGTGGAGTGGTCAGAGTGGTGCAGAGGTATAGACCCTATGCATAAATGGCCGCGATTTGAATATTCTTTTGTCAACATTCAAATTAGTCCTACTAGTTCATTTTGGGTAACATCTTCTTTTGAAAGTTTAACTCAAGAACAAGGCTATTAGGGCTAATTTAAATGGAGACAAAAGAATACTCAAATTGCTACCATTGATACATAGGATCTATTATATCAGTTATTGGACCTAGTGGGGGGGGGGGGGGGGGGGGGGGGGGGGGG
>JAOBRD020632645.1:0-15351 GCA_027575215.2 Hydrozoanthus sils
CCCCCCCCCCCCCCCCATCCTCCCTTTTAGGATTTTTCTCTAAATGTAACGTCCCAAAAATTTATTTCCTTTTTTTTTAGAATTTTATATATCTGTGCCCACCACTTTTGGAAGTCCTGGATCCGCCACTGTCAAACGTTTGTTTTGTATTAACTTTTATTACCATTTTAATACTTCAAACTGCTCACTGAGGTGCACGTTTTTTACTTAATACGGGAGTACACCCAAAGCGCCATTGTGGCCACTTTTTCTCATGTTTTTTTACGATATAATTTGAATATACAAAATCGCTATGTTTAAAACACAGATGGAATGAAAGAGAATCAGCTCGAATATTTTAAGATTTGAGTTGTATTTCTTCTTGAAGATTGGTAGTTTTAAAGTGAATTTTGAATTTGGTGATTTTTTGGGAAAATTAAAACCTTTTTACACAACCGTCCTCAAACCAAAGCTGTACTAGTCCCTTGCAAGGAGGGACGGTTTGCTGATTTTACTCAATATTCTTCTCATTCAAGTATCTTTTTCAACTTCCTTACTATGCAACAAAAGTTTGGGTGTACTCCTGCTTTAAGGAGCGAGCAATAATAAAAGTCCGCGTTCTCTCTTTCAAACTATTTAGAAATTATTTTTCATAAGTAAAATAAACCGTAGCTGATGTGTTTGATAATGAACCATTCATGCAGAACTAATGTCCGGCTCTGCAGTCACACGATGAAAGAACTTTCTCAATTCAAAGCAGCAATAATGTACGATTCAAAGTCTTCCTGTATAAGATATAATTGATTTTAACTCGTTGTTCGAGGCGAGCTAGCTCTATTGACTAATTGTGACAGTTTTTGCATTGTGGTTGTTTCTCTCCCTGATCCGTACATTTATCCCCAATACACTGACAGCATCCGTTGTGAAACCAACGATACGCGGATGCTCCCACCTGGCGACATCTGTCCTCGCAGCCATCGAATGTTGTACAGTCGTGCAAAAACCCAACTTTGCACAAAATCTTACGACTCGTATCTACAATAGAAAAACATGAATATGAGAATCCACGAATACCTTGTACATTTACCCACATATCCTAGCGCATACACGCCTAAAGCGCAAAGAGTGAATCTATTAACCTCAAATTAAACACACGCAGTGTAGTTAATACAAGGAAGGGTTTTGCTAACTGTTATCTTTCTTGAGCTTAGCTTCTTTTAGCGGTATAAGAATCGCATGGCTCTATGGTAAGATATGACAGCCCATCATCTTTTCGAAATGATCAGATGTAAAAAAAGTTGTTTGAAAGAATGCTAATAGTTTTGAAAGTTTCCGTCGACCCTTAAAGTGCATATGAAGTGAAAAATTTTATTACTTCAGTGGATGGATCTTGCTAAATGAGGAATAGCGGTGGAAAACTTTTGTGAAAATCTTTTACTGTTCTTCAGATATTAACATTTAAAGTTTTCAACTAATGTTGTCAGGAGTGGTTTCGACAAATTTGCATGTTTTTAAAATCTGCTGCCAAACCACAACCTTTGGATGTATTTAAGCCAAAGTTGGGCTGATGATGTAACTCGAGGTAGATGGATAATTAGTCCAAAGATTATGGATTGGCAGCAGATTTAGAAAAAATGCAAATTCCTCGGTACCACTTGTGACGTCATCATTTGAAGACTTAAAGTGTTAATATCTCAAGAACCATAAAATATTTTGACATTTTTTTCACCACTATTCCTCGTTTAGCAATGTCTATCCAATGAAATAAAGATACTTTTCACTTCATATGCACTTTAAGTGCATTCCCAAAAACTTACTAACTGTTCCCAACGATCAAATGGTTAAAGTCCCTATCAAGCTTATTTTTTTAAGTTCCAGATGGAAAGTCGAACCTTTTTGTTGTTTTTCCTTTATTTTTGCGTGTGGAGGTTTGACCGGAATGTGTTATTATTCATGCGAGATCTGTTTGAGCTGCGTTTCATTAACAAAGAAAGCGGACAAGATAGTTATCGCTTGTTCGTTGGCTACAATTTTACAAAGGTCAATTTTTGTATGCAATAACATGAACTATATAAAACACCGTATCGTTATTACTGAATAGTTCTAAAAACAGGTGCTATAAAACAGCAGGATTGTCAATGTACTGTTCCTATTAATACACTGTCACTGCTCAGACTTCTCTGCGCGCTTATTCTGCAATTTTATCCCATTTTGAAACCTCAAAGGTCATCTCTTTGATTAGCAGCGGGGTTCCATAGATCATTTTGTGTTTGACAATTTTGTTACATCTGTTTCTTCAATGTTGTATCCGTCCGTTGACGACAACTTCGCCCACGGTCCCTCATCTTCAGATTTATTTATGCACCTGTCAATGTTTAGCCCCAGGATGGGGGGGAGCGACCCCATGCCCAGGGGAATTTGACTTTTTGATGCATGGAGATGTCAAATTCCCTTCCCCTGGGTCTCCATTAAGAGTCAAATTCCCGTACACGGGGATGGTATACTTACAAGAAAGGTATCGACAGACTGACCAAAATTACCAAACCCTTTATTTTCTGCTTTCAATTGGTACTGTTTCTTACCCCGCTTGATTACATATTTTGGCATTACACATTTTATTTTTGTATTACTGTAATACTATGTAACGTTACATAGTATTCACAGCAATACAAAATGTACAATGCCAAAATATGTTATCCAGTCTGCCTGTTTCCCCTTGGACGGGAAATGAACCCGTTGCAAGTTAACCCCCATCAAGCTGGTACTCATAATAGCCAACTGAAACAAGTCGGGTTAAGTCTCTTGTGGACACAAGCCAGGTAAAGTGTCTTGCTCATGGACAAAACAAAGTGGTCTGGCCGGGGCCCCAACTCATGAATCTAGGTTTTGGCTCTAACCTTACCACTCACCCACTGCGCCGTCGACATCATAAAGTAGTCAAGTATGTTCTTATGAAACATTATGAGATACCTAGCGAGTCACGAAACCCGACCTTGGAAAAAAAAAAATTCATAGTAGGGCTATTACTACTACTAGAGGAAAACGTTGCAAGTCTTGAATAAACACAAATTTGAGGATTAGAGGCCCATAAAGTTTCTATAAATAAGAAAAGATATTTTTGTATGATGACGAATACGAATAGGATTGCGATTATGAATGGGCTTGGGCTTAAAGTTGTTATCAAGTAACATCATGAAGTGTCGCATTTAGCTGTAAAGATGCGCATGCGCATTGCCTTGGCGTAAAAGAATGCAGTGTTTACTTCACCAGTCAATTTAGATGGTTGAACTACACATGACCCCAATTTCGCATGCGGAACTTTTAGAACAAACATTTTTTGAAATTAGAAAAACTGAAATTAAAGGTTTAAGTTTTAACAACACGCTGATACAAATTAAAAACAAGCCGAGTTGAACAGCTCGGGTAAAGTGTGAAAAGGTCTTTAGACCGCATTACGTTCTTAAGCCCTTAAGCCGGATGCCACGACGTAATGGCTTTGGTTTTTAAATTTTTTTCTGTCATCGTACAAGAATTCTTAGGCCTACTTAAAAGCGAGTGCTCAATACGAAAAAGTGATTGCAAAAACTACTCTTCAGACTTACTCTTCTTAGATTTAGTTTCACAAAACCGACTTTGCTAATGAGAAGGAAATTTCCTGCGACGAGCCAACTCCCTTTTGTAATTAAACACGAGATGTATTTAAAAGAAACTTAACCGCCGCCTGGTTAGCCTTGTTGGTAAGGCGCCAGTCTGTCGTGTGGGAGGCCTGGGTTCGATTCCCGGTGCCGGACCTTCATTCAGGGTCTTAAACTAACTGAGGAAGGAGAAGGTGTTGCCTTTGCTCTAACATCTGCAAACGGTCAGACCTTCGCGTCTTCTCGGATAAGGACATTAAACCGTAGGTCCCGGGTGGCAGACCTCGCAAGGGACCTCAAGTCCTATTGCCTGTTCTCCCGTGACTCACAACAGCCAAACTTTGTTAAAAACTTTAAAGTTTTAGACTATTCTAATAGTAATTTACTTTCGAGTTATTTCAAACATCAAACCCTCTTGACGAATGCATATGTGTGACCCAACGCAATGTTTAGCAAACTTGCCAGCTCGTTAGCGTTTGTTTATTTAGAACTTCTAAGTTGAAAAAGAAACGATGACCTGTTTTTTTTTAAAGCTCTTTTCTCTTTTTTTCTATATTTGCTTCCTTTATTTTATATTTCCTTTACGTGATAACTAACCTACATACTAGTTTTAAAGCTGTTAGCAACTTCAAGCCCACTTGTACGTAAAGCCATCCAGCTAAAGCAACATGCTTTGCCGTGAGTTTGAACTCTGGCACCAAAAGCTTTACATGACCCAGTCATCCAGTACTTCCAACCCAAATGTTAATACAAGACAACACTCGTAAGGGATTTAGGCAAACGTTTTTGTCTAATATACAGCATTTGCTTTTTGGTCAAAGGTTCAGCTGTCACAGAACAGTTTTGTATAGAATAATCTGAGATTCACTCAACGGCGCTCGGATTTTGCACGCTATATTTGACCGACAGTCTAGAGCGACGGAGAGGAGGGTGGCACTGCCTTCCCAATTTACTGGCTACAACAGCAACTTTTGAATAGGAATTTCCACTATGCCTCCCGATAGTTTTTTGCTTCCGCCGCCCATGTTTTCAACTAGAATAGTTACTTAAGCATAGAAACTCGAGTATATCATTTGTTTTCATAATAACTGAGAAATACTATATGCAAACATAATTACTACAGTTGTACCTGTAATGCATGCATAATATCAAATAAAGTCGTTCAGCATTTGGCATGTATTTCCGCGAGTGGTTACAAGATATGCTGTTTTGATGAACAACTGGAATTGCATGTAATGGCGAATCGTTTCATACGAGCCACGGTCTTTTGGCATCAATTGGCCTCATCATTTTGCATCAACATCATTCAAAATACCCAGAATTTTTAAATGATAAAAAAGCCGTTTCAGTGTTTCCGTACTCATACAGAACAAGGAAAAGCTTGATATTTGAATAAAGAATATACTGAGATATTACAAGAAAAACCATAGCAAAGATTCATTGTATGTTACTACCATCAATATTATGTTATTCTATATTATACCTTTATTATCAAACTATTATAGTTTAAAATGAAAGGCTAAAAGTTTTTTAAAAGTGTTTTAAAACGTTTTCGACACTGTGGTCATCTTCACTAATGCTCGAAAATTAGCATGTGCTTTCTAGTTAAGCCTACAAGGTAATTCCCGAGGGGAAGAGTTTTGCGGTGAAAGGATGTACTTGTCTGTTAAGAGTTGGTTTATTTCGTGCGATGAACGGGTCCTCTATTATTTTTCTTCTGAAGGTGTTAGGTTCATTGAAGATAATACGTCAATTATAACAGTGTTTAGGGATCGTGGCGAGGTGTCGACTTTTAGCCTTTCATTTTAAACATTTTATAAGCAAAACAATTATGACAAACTCTTGTTGTTATTATTGTTGTTATTATTACTATACTATTGTTATCATAGCTTATAGAAGCTAGAAAAGTTTATTACAAAGTATAAACCAACCGTGCTTCAAGCACAACTCGTCTTTTTAAGAAAAGACACCAATTGAAATTGAAATTGATCCTCTACATACGAAGAACAATCCTCTTGTTAGTTGTATGATATGCATTCATGTAATCCTTAGATGAAATATCAGAGCAATTTAGACGGTTTAGATCTATTTGTAGTCGATCAATGCTTTTCAAGCAGTAGGGTTACCAGCGAAACTTTGTCTAAAAGGCATTCGGTCACAAAAGCTTGGGCATTGTTCCGCACAACGGTTCATAACCATCATCCGAAAAATTTCGGAAAGAAAGTTATGCCGGCTAATGCTCTTGATCTCAGCTAAGAAGTCAAGCGCTGTACTAAATACCGCCAGTGGAGAGGTCCACTATAATTTTTCATTGCTGAATTAAGATTCTTAAAGCAAGTTCGGCTTTTGATCTTCTAATCTTGCTGACGGGGTCAAACCGAAGGTTCAAACTATAGCAATTTCGAATAACTTTCAAAGCCAGTTAAGCACTATTGCCAACAGGATAAAAGATAATATAATGTGTTATCGCCTTCTAAACGTTCACGGAAGAAGGAGAAGATGAATATAAGATAAATCTTATGAACTACGGTTTTACTCATTTCTGTTTCTGACTGCTTAACTTGTTTCAATTTAATCTATAAACAGAACTCGCGCAAACTGCGATTTATTGTCTCGGCGACTTTGCGATTGGTCGCCAAGTGCCTTCCTGTTTAATTTAATTCGAAGATAAAAAAAAGCTTGTTAGATGTATATCGGTTGCGCTGTTTGAAGAGCAGTCAAAACAAAAGTTTATCAAAACTAACCTTTAACAGAATAGTATCTTAATAACAAAAACAGTGTCAACCACACGCCCAAATTTTCGATTTTGCTGTCCAGTTCTTGTACTGGTTGTGTTAAATAAGCTAAATCTTGCAGTTTTGTTGCTCATCAGTCGACTTAGAAAAAAAGCAGGGCTCAATGTAACCGCAGCGGTTCCAGTTGTAGAAGGTAAATGAAAAGCAAGGTAATGTATACACGATTAGCAGTATTGTTAAACCTCTTTTCAATCATAGTTGAGTTGGTTCTCGTGCATTGAACAAAAAGGAGGTTGTTCAGTCTTTAACGAGTTGATATATTTTCAGAAACAGCACTGAATCTATTTTGAACACCAGAACATCAGAAATTCGTGTCTTGAAACGTGAGTAGTTAAAACAGAAAACAGCCAACAAATTCATCGTTGGTCTAAGGTTTGACGTTTCGTGACCACACCATATACGTTGATGTTAACCCACAGTGCAAACTCCAGTTTTGTTTATTGAAAGAAATTATTGGTAACAACGGGATGGCATCAAAGCTTTGTTCTCAACAAGATTAACCGAGCTCATTCTACAGAGTATAAATATATAGTCCCGCGCGCTAGATATAACCAAGTATTTTGAGTCTATATGAGCTGATATAAAGACTGTTTTTACACATATTTCTGATGGTTTACAAATTAAATTACTCACTGTTGCGGTCGACGCCTGGTATCTTTTTGGGGCGGCATTCGTGCTTCTTAAAGTCGAACGGAAACCTAGAGCCATAGCTCAGAGCTTCGAATAACGATGGGATGGAATCCCTGAGTTTCCCAGTGGTACTTATAACCACTTTATCCGAGTCAGTGCTGTTTATCGGGGAACACATTTTAAGACAACCGCAGCAGTAGTTCCAGCGATCAGGACGAATGCACTTCTCACACTCCTGACAGCAAGAGCCACAGGATTTCAAATCGTTGAACTCGCAAATACATTTCCCGAAAAGATTACATTTAGCGATTCTCGGCCAACACATTCGGTTATTACACGAATATTTCTTAGGCGGTGGGTGAGCCCTTGAAGTTGAATACTCGACTGCCACTGATAACAAACTCAAGAGTACAAGCAAAATCCTCGCCAGATGAGCCATTTGGTATCTGTGAAGAGGAAATAAAGTATATAAATGAACCACTTGAACAACGCTGTATAAATAAATGATTACCCTGGTTCTTGGTAAACAATAAGTATGTGGCATTAATGAGAGAAAAATGAACTGGAATCGCGATATTTGATTTGCAATTAACAGTAGAAAACTTTAAGGAAACAAACAAAATGAAACATGTCTTTTTTAACAGTGGTAGACATGCAGCAAGGACAAGAAAAGTGTTTGCAAGTGTGATGGTAGATTGCTTAATTACAGTATTTAAGTGATATTGAAGATCATTGTAGACTGAATACGCTTATAAAAAAAATCGCCAGTTCTTTGTTAAAAAGGACGCGTCCTGTGGACAACTTTTTACACTGAATTATTGAAAGTTTTTTCCTGTGTTCTCAACAGCACTTCTCGATGAACTCATAAGATCAACAAACAAGCTAATGAAATTGCGCCAGAAGACAACGTTTAAGTCGGTTTGGTCTCTCACCTACTGCTCTCGACTTGGCTGTTTAATCGACAATGAAATCACTCTATTGAAGAAACTAAATAATGCGTTGAAAATATCGCTTTTTCCGAAGCGGCTTTGAAGACTTAATCAAAGTAGTTTTTCATGCTGAGACTCAAGCTGTCTAAAACCTGAATGAGTCATTAAAGCTCTCTATATGTGTCCGGGCCCTTTCATTCAAATACACTCGGCTGAGAAGTATTTTTACCTTAAAGTAGACAAAACCGCTGCAGGAGAAGATCAAAAAATATTGAAGGTTTAATTCAAAAGTCTGCCTTCGACCCTTTGCCGGTCATTCACGTAGTTACTTGGCATAACATAAAATTTTGTCGTGTCGTATTGATTTTATACTGAACAAAAAAAGATTAATCAACGGAGTTAATTTTAAAGTTCACATGCTCGTAATAAAGGATCGCAATTTTTATAACTGCTCATCAAAACAGAAGGCCAGATATACCCACCTAAGGGTGATTAAGCCAGGGAGAGTTCAGTTTACCACTCACTCCGCACGCTGAGTCACGAAATGAGTAAATGTTTGCCGATCTAGTTTTGATATATATTTAGTAAGGACCACAGAACGTAATTGTCCGGAGATACAATTTGGTTTAACATTATTTTAGAACAACAAGCTTTTGAAAGAAAAAGAACAGCTTAGATCTTAACCAAACATTACAACTTTAAGACCGTAAAAAGATTATCATTGCATTTAACAGATACGCAGTAGCCTTTGAACGTACCCGCGGAATTAACAAATTTGTAACAGTTTCTTGTCCAAAATATTTGACTACTAGAATCAACACATCTGGCTTCCATAGGACTGTTTTCACTTTTATCTCAAAACACTTAGTCAGACCAGGATCCTGTAGTCTTTGGTAATTTATATCTTGTATATTGCAAGATAATCAAAAACTGAATTCTTCTGATTCTTGTAAACAATGGAGCTAAATAACTGTTAACAGAGTTAAACGCTTTAGACAAACAATGGTTTCAGGAACTGATAATATTACATTCCACATGTCTAGACTCCTTTGCTGATTAAACTGAGCGCAAATTCGTTATCGCTGAGGTAAATGTTTAGGTTTAACAATTGTTTCTGAACGTTTTGGAGAATGGCCAACGTTAACAAATTAAACATGATCGAAACATGAAGTGAAGAATCCTTAAGATATAATCTTGTAAAAACCCCACCCTTTCTTCTGGTATTTGTTGAACCATTAATCATTCGCGTATTTTTGCTTATCGCTCGAGGTTCATTGTGAGATATAAACAGGGTCAGAAAACCTTCTTCGTGTTTATACTTAACAAACTTTAAAACTTTCAATTCATGGTCATTTAGCAAAACGTCACAATTTTCAACTGCATGAATCGTTCTTCAATTTTAATTTTAATCTGTTTTGTTGAATGTCAGATCAAGGAATAGAAACTTGCATAGTTAGTCTCTATCGCGCACAACGTCAGTGACGCTTTTTGTAATGTTATTTTATCAAGCTTACCTTTGTGATAAATTCAGAGACTCTCGCTCTTGGAAGTGAACAAAGCTATGGGTTCTGCTGAGCCGGACTTGTGGAAACGGTTATCTTTGGGTGGTAAATACGATTCGTTTCATAGTAATAGCTCGCTGATTAGCGCTCTGTAATCAATCCGTTTTGATTACAAACACTTCAGACTCCCATCCCTCCCCATTGGGTGGATATATCGCTCAATGTCACGAAATGGATAAAAACTAATAATTAACCACAGCGATTTT
Source organism: Hydrozoanthus sils (assembly GCA_027575215.2). Lineage (NCBI taxonomy): Eukaryota > Metazoa > Cnidaria > Anthozoa > Zoantharia > Hydrozoanthidae > Hydrozoanthus > Hydrozoanthus sils. The sequence continues at coordinate 9,737 of JAOBRD020632645.1, forward strand.
GAAAAAAAACAAAAAAAACAAAAATAAAGAAAGAAAAGTTGACTAATTTCTTCAATGTGGCCGTGAGACTGCGACAAATGGAGAATGTAGAAGGAATCAAACCACTTTAATCGTTTCATCACTTTTTAACTCGTGCTCGATAAAAGTTCACAAGTGCTTCTGGTGAGGTCCAACGACAAACGCAAACATGATAATTATTCACGGAGTCGCCAAAGTCGCGTGTGGCGAGCGGAAGTTGCTCTCCGCGTTACCCCCACGGCGTCTGGCATTGCGCGTGTTTGACGGGTGGAAGTGCTTTTCCGAACTAACTACGCAATAACTTGCAGAAACTTAATCTTTCATCGGATGTACATGAATAGAACTTCAGCCCACGCTTTCAGTCTGCATTTTTCTAAATGATCTAGGTCTCTTGTTCATTCTTGATCCTTTAAAGCTAAAGTGGGCAGCCATATCTCAAGAACGTATGGCTTAAAAATTCTCAGCTCGGAAAAAGATTCTGTACTTCTTGGCTTTCCCAATTTTGACGTTATTTGTACAATTTGAAATTACCATTGCATTTGCAATTCAGATAAGGAGCAACCTGCTGATTTTCCTTTCTTTTATTACTATAGGGGTTCTAATTTTTTGGATAAGGGCTAAAAAACTTCATAAATTCTAAATCCTCGTTGTTCTTATAAATTTGTTCTACTTATAAAAAGCGTGAATGTTGAACAACTCATTACGGCGCAAACACTGTAGAAACGTTAGATAAGCTTAAGGAATGGACAGTTCAACTATCAGCCGTCATTCTAGTACTTGAACTGTCCGTAGACTTTTCTAACGTTTATACAGTGTTTGCGCCGTAATGAGTTGTTCAACATCCACGCTTTTTATAAGTAGAACAAATTTATAAGAACAACGAGGTTTAGATTGGCCAAAATTTAAGAACAAATTAAGAACAAGCTGAGATTGGGCTCGATAGCTATCTTATTTAAAAACTTTGCTGAGCTTCGATCTTTAACTGAACAATACAGAATGAACAAGAAATGCTTCGCAGGGAAAATGATTCAACAAGTCAACGACTAATAAATCCGCAAGGACGAATCGATCATACTCGTTTTCCAATGCGTGTGCTGTAATATACCTTAGACTTAGTTTTACTTCGATTTAAACCACATTTTAGAACAATTCCAGGTTCAAATCGCCAAAAAGTCAAGGACGATGAGCCTCGAAACAAATTCGTGTACACATGTTGCGCTTCTAGACAAGTCAAAAATTCTATCTAAATACGAAAAGTCAAGGATGAAAAAAGCTCTATTCCTGACCTAATATAACCTGTCTTATTGACTGTTGCTTGTATCTAATGTTTTACACTATACTGCCAAAAATTGTCTTGTATTTGTGTAAGTGAATTCACTAACAAATGCCAGAATCACTCGAAATGTTGGCATTATCATTTGTAGTGTCGTGATTATCAGAAAAGTTCACTTTATGAGAACAAGAGCCATGTATTTACTTATTCGTCGCTAACTATCAAAAACTGATTTGTAAAATTTAAGATCTTTTTTACAAACTTTAACAAGAAAAAAACCCGCCTCCTTTCTAACACATTTTACTCCCTTTCACAAACCGCAACGCCATGTTGTTTTTAACGATCTAGATGTTGACTGTTTAGGGAACCAATCAGAGCGCGCGAAAAATACTATTTGCTTGGTGGGTATATGCCAACGGTAGATGATTCTCCTTTACCTTGGTGAATAACTCATTAACTACTTTTAAATTATAATTCTATAAAGGAAACACTGGAATAACTCCGCGTGAGGCCATTGGGCCATCAGTTTCCGCGGCAAAACTTTTATCTGGTCAAGACTATTCCAAACTTTTACACCAACAAACTTAGCTTATTGAATTTTCCATAATCAGATCTTACATAAGTCAAAGAATAATTAAGCTTAAGAAGTTGAACTTCTGCTATAACTATGACGCTTGTTGACAAGTAAAAAGAACTGACTGAAAACAACAAGGAGACTAGCATGATGAAAGTCATGCATAAAAATAGCGGTTTGAAAGCAATAAAATTAAAAAGACAAGGTTTGTATGTTCTTTAAAATCAGTAAATGTCATTGTACGCATCCATTATTCTATAAAGATAAATAAAATATTGATAGTATGGTATTGGCTATTCCCCCAGACTACGATACCATAAATGATATATGCCAATATATCAATGTACAGTAAGTGTACTGCATGGTCGTGATAAAATGTCCGGCCTAGCTTGGACAATATTACAATTGCTCATTTGATTTTACTTTCACTAGATTTCCAAAGTCCGCTTTCAACAAAGGTAAGCAGAATTGACTAAGAAACAGTCCAGAAAGTTATGAATTTATTTTAACTTCATTGGCCCCCTAATAATATCCATAGAAAAATTACTGCAATCTAATTGGACGAGGGTATCTTTGTAAATCCCGAACAGGCAATTACAAACGTAGTTGCCCTGGTTGTCAACAAACAAAATGGCGACCAGGTTTGCCGAGTGCTGTAACAAGCTCATTCAACTTAAAAGAGAAGTCTACTAATAGAATACCGTGACAAGTACTGAAAATGGGGTGAAAGTGTAGAAAACCTGACAAAAGAGCTAAATTTTGCTTTTGTTTTATAGTATACACAGTTTTAGTGTTATATATTATATACCTTTACTAGATTTCCGAAATCCGCTTTCAACAAAGGTAAGCAGAATTGACTAAGAAACAGTCCAGAAAGTTATGAATTTATTTTAACTTCATTTGACCCCTAATAATATCCATAGAAAAATTACTGCAATCTAATTGGACGAGGGTTTCTTTGTAAATCCCGAACAGGCAATTACAAACGTAATTGCCCTGGTTGTCAACAAACAAAATGGCGACCAGGTTTGCCGAGTGCTGTAACAAGCTCATTCAACTTAAAAGAGAAGTCTGCTATAATAGAATACCGTGATAAGTACTGAAAATGGGCTGAAAGTGTAGTGACAAAAAGGCTAAATTTTGCTTTTAGTGTTTTATGCGACGAACAAAACAAAATGGCGGCAAGTTTTGCCGAGTACAGTGATAAACTTATTCAAAATTTAAAAGAAAAGATTGCCAGCAAATTATGTAAAAGTACAAACAACTGGCAAAAAGTGTGGAAAACCTCGGCAAAAAGAACTGGACTGATTGCTTTAGGAGTTTTGTGCGTAAGTAAACAAGACGAAACCGGAGTACGATCCTGTCATGTCTCTCCCTTCCCTCGCGCGTTTAATACTAATTCTTCTCTGTGTGATGCATATTATTTACAAGTAATCAAATGGCTTGAGTCTTGAAATTCGAGATTAATCAGTTACTTGTTAAAATTTTAAAGACAACAAAGTGCGCTCGCTTCGCTCGTTCAAATTCAAATTAGTCTTTGAAATATCTAATCTACTCGTGCTGCATGATTAATCCCGAATTGCGTTTCAAACCATTTGATTACCAGTACAGACCGTCCCCCACATTCCACGCTTTCTTTAACGTCAACAAAACTAGCTGTAATTATGAACCATGAGAGTTGTTTCAGAGGTTTAAACCTTGCTTTTTAAAAACCCAAGACCCAAGGTTCTTTGAAACTTATGAGCTACTCCTTTATTACAGCGGCAGGGCGGAAAAGAAAAGAATAATCTTAGACCAATCAGAAGTAAGTTCAGCACAGACGTGTCAGTCAAAAAGCTATCGTCTGCGCATTGTAAACCCATTCAACTGCAAGAATACAACCTACCTGATGTTCTCCAAAGGACACTTTTGATTCTTTCTATCTTCTGCCGACCTGCCTGCCTTATCAATCTTTTTTTGCTCTCTCCTGACCGCCCCGTACAGCACGAATTCATTGAATCCGCTCACCCAAACCAAATGTTTCTAGAAACCATCTTCCACAATGGATTTTTTTTAATCCACCGATTAAGAGATTTGTGTGAACACTTGAAACCGAATATTTCATACGCTGAGTCTATAGAATCGATTTGCGCATGCTCCTGGGCTTCTTGTTAACAAGTTCAGATCGTGCTAGATTCCGAAATCGGTTACCAGATTTGCGCATGCGTGAAAATAAGCACTCTTATGCGGTTTCCGGGTTTCGGTACGTGGGTGTAGATTTAAACTTTTATTTCACGTTTGGCTCCAATGCCGCGTAAGATAACGGAAGCCATACTATTCTTGTGAAGTTGTTATCTAATCCGCTATAGATACACCTTGATCTCCTTCGATAAAATACAGCGCGATGACGTCAGTTGCCTCTCACGATGTGGTTAATGCAATTATAATGTATAGAGTTCTTGCTACTATAGAATCATTCTTATCTGGGTGTAGTATAAGTATCTGTATATGGTGTTCAAGACACGAAGCTTTAAACAAAATTGCACTATGATTTAACATGCATCAACCAAAATGGCCGCAGATTTCTACCCTATCACATCTTATAACATACAAAACACCTGGAATGGAACCGCGCTATGAATACTGCAGCGGCATCTTAAACTAACTAAATCCAGTGAAATTCAGACATTGAATATATTAAAAATCTTCTCGGTTTTGATCCAATTTACAATCATTCTCATTGTACTGTACACGCTTCTCAAAATATTGTCCTTCATGTCCTTGAGTTTCGTATGTAAGAAAACATTTTGCAAACCTGCCTAAATAAAGTTTGTTATTTCAGTTGGTTTCGTATTATGCTGATGTACTAAATAAGGTGTAAATGTTTACGGCGAGTTGTGTTCGTCAGTTACTCCTCTGGCTAGCTAGGGGGGATCGACCATCTGATCCCTGTCTGATCCTTTCTGCATGTACGTGACTTAGGCCTTCTCCGGGTCCTCCGTTGCCGCGATTTAGAGCGACTTATTGCGACTTAAGGCGATTTAAGGCGGCTTAAGGCTATTTAAGGAAAAACGTGGTGAAAAGTGCAATTTAAGGCGACTTAAGGCGATTTAAGGAAAAATTGGGTGAAAAAAGACTGTGATTTAGTGCAATTTAAGGCGACTTAAGGCGGTTTAAGGCGACTTAAGAACCCGGAATAGGCTTTGACTTAAGCTGTACACGACACTTGTTTTAATAAGCGCCAATTTTACAAAAGCTTTTCGTGTAATGTTCCAGATTATTCATTCAGTTAACAAACAAGCTCTAAGCTGTGAAGCGACAATGATACGGGATTCTTCTCTTTGTTTCTGGCCGACATTATTAAAAGGTTTGCTGCAGAGGAGATAAACAAAGGCTTAACAGTCCTAACAGAACCTTGGTTTCTATTCTGTTACTCTGCAGTATGGTGTATTTGTCTCGATTTGCGAAAACTCCAAAAACGGTAAAACAGAGCAGCACCAGGTTTCTAATTAAATATGCAGAATATAAGTTGAGATAAGCACTTCATCAAAGGGATAAACGTACAGAAGGTAATTATTTGTATATAAACATGACCTTATCCCAAAATACTTACAAGAAATGTTTGCTCATTGCGAATCACAATACACTTGTCTTTTTGGGAGGAACGTGCACTAGAAAATAACCATGAATTATAGAACAAAAAACATTGAGTTATAAATGGGAAACTAATCCCCTTTTCCCCCCCTCCCCCCCCCTTTTTCAGCCTGCACC
>JAOBRD020632753.1:0-15350 GCA_027575215.2 Hydrozoanthus sils
TGAATAACACCTTTTCTCCCTGGAATTTGTGAATATTTTACTTCAGTTCGAGGCTTGCCTTGAGTACGTGCGCCGACAGTCTATTTTCATCAGCGGCACCTGGAACTGGAAAAGGGTCTATTATGAATTTTATACTACATCATTACATGGCTAAGGTTCTAAAACCTGAACAAAGGTTTACATATCTAGGAATGATCATTGAATTGTATCTAAATTGGATATAGTCGAGATCTCTAATTAATCAAAACATTAAATCGTAATATTGGAATTATATAATCTAAATTTAAGAACTTCGTCAACGTTAACCTTCTCTTCGATATCTTAGCCAGTGTAGCGGCTGATTTTTAGGGGAGAGATCAATGTTTTTTTGCCCGCGCGTTTAAGTCTTTGCTCGCGCGTTCAACATGGCGGATCGCTTGATTGACACTTGCATGGTCTCTTCTCTAAAAAGCAACCGCTACGCAGACTGCTTCAATCTATTCTACCTTTTTGACACATCCATTTTTCACATATGGTACAACAGTATGGGGAACACCTACAATTCCACTGTTAACCTTCTATCTGTTCTTCAAAAAGGGCAAATTAGTATAATAACATTTTCTGACTAACCAACACAAAGACCCAATTATATTAAATGGAAGATTATCAAACTCAATGTTTGGTGCTTGGTTTTCTTTTTGTTTAAACTCGGAAGAATGAAAAAATGTTTTTAGTTGTCGCTACTGAGACGCTGAGAGCTAATCTCGGATGTCACTTTTGTTTCCATTGAATAGCACACTTGTTTCATGAGGCGTAGGATTAGCCAGAGTAAGGGCTATTATATATAATCATTTTCCGTGGACTTAATCAGTTAGGCCAATACTAAACGTTGAAGCAGAATCCAGGCTCCTAGGAACTCTTATCGTGACATCTGTCACAGAAAAATTGTATGCTTGGACACTTCGATTCAATTTCTTTCAATTTGTGCGTTGGTTTAGATTTCTATCGTCAATCAATGTTGATTGTTTTACGGATACAGTTTCTTATAATGTGTCTCCTTTGTCCTTAGCATGTGGATCTGTGGATCTTTGTTTGCAGCTAAATGAGTTAAAACACTGTTTTCGTTCTCTCTTTTAACTAGGTCCGACAGGCCACGAGGAAAGGGTTAGATTCCGTTTACTTTTGGTTTCCTTGCTTGTGTCGCGTAAAATTTGTGGACAACGCAGAATCGGTTAACTACGGTTCCATTTCATTTTGTGCAAGTTTTTGCATGCACTATTTTCAGCTTTTATGGCTTTAAACGTCTTCGAAATACGAAGGTAACCGGCCGTTTTGCCCACAAGTCGTTTCACAACAGGTCGTTTCGTCACACTCTAGGTCGTTTTGCCACAACCTTGAAGTCGTTTCGCCACAACCAGAAAGTCGTTTCGCTACAACCAGAAAGCTAGGCGTTCCGCTGCAATCGAGAAGTCTTTTTGCTATAACTATGAAGTCGTTGAGGCGATTAGACTAAGATAGACTAACATAGTCTAACATAGGCTAACTTAGTCTAACACGTAGTCTAACATAGACTAGCATAGTCTAACATAGACTAACATGGTCTGACATAGACTAACATAGACTAAACTAGTCTAACACATAGTCTAACATAGACTAACATAGCTAATCTAACACAGACCAACTTAGTCTAACAAAGACTAACATAGCTAGTATAACATAGACTAATAGAACGAGTAAGACCCTGAATAATTTTATCAGAAATGTAAACAGAGAGAGTTATGAAAAGAAGAATAAAATGTGTTTGAAACCCAGTCTTTGGTGTTCAGTCTTTTCTGTTCTTTTACAGTTTAATCATCAAATGCCGTTATATTGTAATAGTTTACTTTCCCAACCTAGTTAAGACTAAATCTGTAAGCAAACAAGACGCTTGGTTAACTTTCTTTCTAGCGCCCTCATTAAGTATTCAAAAACTTACTCAACTGTTACAGCCTCATTAATATGCGAAATCGCGCCGACAGCTGTCAAAAACAAAACAATAGGGGATTAAGTCTTTTATTGTTTATTTCTTTCCTGGTTTTGTATAAGCTCTTCAAAACACTCGCAACTTGCTCATAACTTCTACATTTTTGAAAAAAATGACAATTTATAGCGTCTTAACCGAGATAAAAATAGAAACATGATGTCATAATAAAAACAGTACGTTCATGAACGAACCAATCACGACGAATCAAAACCGTTGCTCTCTTGCATAATAAATACATTTGGTGCCATTTTAGGAAAACGGCCGTTGAAGTTATTTTCATAACAAAAGAGATAATTTATACAGGCACCGCATTTTATTGATGAGTTTCTAAAACAAAAGAGGTAATTAAATCCACCGCATTTTATTCATGAGCTATGACGTCATCCCAGAGATAATTTATGCAGGCACCTCACTAGCACCTGAAAAAGGGGGGTAATTCGATGCATACTGTACCACTGGCCTTGCATGCATTACCGAATCCTGGCAATCCGAGAACATCCTGGAGCCAATTATACATAATTTTCTTTATACCATAAAGATCGAACGCGTTTTTCATCGTGGTGGTGGAAGTGCCCAAGTTTGATTAAATTAAAAACAATATTCCTAGTGTAATGATACACACTTTGAGCTTCAGTGGATTCTCACAGCATTTGAGTGACGGGGAGAGAGCTCTGGCACGCGAGATGTATAAGGATCGTTACCGTCTTTTATTCTTCTCTTTACGCTAAGCTCGGTGTACCTTACGGCCTGAAGAACTCATTAAGATTGTCTCTTTCTGTCTCATTGCGTTACTATATTATTGACAACACTAATCCGTGCATCACAAGATGCCTAACTTTCTATGTTCACAATGGAACATTCTAGATATATATAGCGACCTTGTTATTTTTTTACTGTTACCAATATCGCCTAACACACTAATTGTGTTTACGGGAAGTGATATCTGCGTTTAAACTACCTTAATGCCGGACCAACGGTGCCAACTAATAATTATATTGCGGTTAACACAAATCTAAATGTTATCTTAATTCACCAAAAAAGGCAAAATCTTAAGTTGCGGATGTTCCTATTTGAAACTCAGTTTCGCCAGCTTTGTAACGTGAGTAAGCTGAAGGTGGCCAGCTTAAGTGCAATATACCACTTCCGTTTTGCATATTAATGAAAACTTAATAAAACGAGTATTGCTATTAGGATTAGAATAAATAAGTATATGCGAATTCTACCAATTCTAATAAATGGTTTGTTACACTAGTAAGACAATTGATGGTCCTGATATACTGAAGACAGCATTTTTGAGACCATGTTTTTCCAGCTAAGACCTATTCGCCTCCGAGTCCAAATTTAATCGTAATTTACCATCCTCCCTTTGCTTCTCCTAATGATAACAAAAGACTCTATGATAACGTTCCGAATATGGCTGATTCTTATTTGCTTAGACATCCTGAAAGCATGATCGTAATTACTGGCAATTTTCACCCGAATTTAAGAAATATTTCACCGGTTCCATTTGGGCGCTTGTTTTGCCTTACTTAAACGGTTCTAGTCTTGAGCCGAGATTATGGTACATTGGATTGATATGTCACCAAACTGAATGCCAATTTACCTAAGCTATTCAGTGTCCCAGTACGGCTAAAACTTGGTTCGAGCGACCATTACTGTGTTTCTGTACAGTCTGGACCACGTAGAACACTTTATAAAATAACTTATAAAAGACATGACTTAAGGTAAAGTTGCATGAAGTATTTTGGTACATGGATCGTGACTTTCTTGTGGGATTCGCTCCACACTTTGAGCCTAGCTAGAGAAGAAGTGGACACCTCCTTGCCTATCATGGTCACTCGAATGAATAGTGCGGATAAGACCTGGTTAACTATCAAAGTGAAGTCTCTTATCGCTAAGATACATAAACCCCTGACCATATTTGGTAAAGACTCTGAACAATTCCTCTTGCAGCGCATGAGCTAGGTCGATGCAAAACGGCTTGTTCATCTGCTGGACTTGTTAAAGACATTTTCTTCAGCACACTGTCAGTTGTATTGCAGACCAGAAACATACCCTTTATCAGATATGGTACAATAGCATGATGGAATAGCTGCCATTGAACAACCAATCCTCTATCTGTTCTTCAAAATTGGCCACTCGTGTTATCACATTTTTTGACAAACGATCACATAAAACCAGTTGCAATTCAAATGCAGAGTTCATTAAATCCGTAGGTTTAACGCAATCTTTTTTATATGAGACAACCATTTTAGTAATCTCCCAAAGTACTTTCGATTCATTATTTTAAAAAGTTGACCAAAAGCACAAGTATAACATTAGATTACCTTGTAGCTTTCCGAGTTCTACATTCTCTCGGGAACTGGATTTGCTAAGAGACACGTACATTTGTTGAGGCTAATCATTTTTTTGATACAATTTCAAAGTAATTTCAGGCTTAGGCTTGTTTTAAACATCAAATTTCACATGTGCTGAATCTAATGTAAATGAGCTAGAACAAAAGAATTTTGCTCATTAGTTTAAAACAGGCCTTAGAGTCCTAACTCGGGCATAACACTAGTTTTTTCGGATCAGCCTATCGAAAGGTAAATTACATTGTGTTTATTTCATTATCATTTATATCCGTGTTTTTAATAATTTTGTGGAAACAATATACTTCACTTGTCTTTGAACCAAAAACTGCAACCAATATAAGAAAATGGTAAATAGCCTCTCAACACTTGCATCAGTTCGAAACCAAACCAAGTAAGATGTTGACAGAGCTTTTTGCATTTTTTTCTTTCCTCATCGAAAGCTGTCTTGGAAAAGTTTTAGATAATCTATCTTTTGGTAGAGGACAGCAACCAGACGAAGAACAAAGGCTTCTCATGCCGATCGGCGATGGAGAAACACTCCGAGACTTCACAGCTTTCGATCGAAACGACGCCGTTTTCCAGGAGTTCGAAACTGTTGAGGGCTGCTCGTGGAGGGAAAGACGAAACTCAGTTCGCAAAACGTTTTGGCAAAGCTTTAAAACTGTTCTCACGATTCAAGCCGTAGCCGGATTAGGACTTGGTCTGTTTGCAGTGCTTTTAGTGCTGTTGGATTTCAATACTGCAGAACTTTGTTACAATAAAAATTTTATGTGGGACAGAATGCCTCGCATTATACAAAGCATTCGCGTGACAGGTGAGACTATCGAGGGATTTTTTGTCCAACTGTGGTATTTCTTGTTGATGCTAATTATGTTTGGTTGCAAATTAATGAAGGATTTGAATATTGTTACGCTTAATCTTTTGGCTGCTTTCATAGACATGACATACAAATTGTTCCTTCAAGTTTATGGTCTATACAAGTTGTCGTGGGAGAGTTATCCTCTCGATGCCCTTTTCACACTGATGATTATCGTCAATAGTTACCTCATAGCACGGCATCTTGTTCGAGGGAGCACGAAAAAGACGATCAAAGTTGCATACTTTCTGTCAGCACAGTTTCTTCTGGGAATGTTAGCAAATATATTTTTATTGTATAAGATAATACCATGGTATAATACTGAAACAGATGAATATACCAAGGTAACAATAGCAGGTACATAACCTCTCACAACTGCCATACCTAAGGTTCTGTCAAGAATTGGGGCACAAAATCTGGAAGGCATCGCTCATCCTGGGGTCGCTTATATCTTGGTTGGAGTTCTTTATGGTGTGGGTGCCATCGTTTTCAGAATTATGCAGGCAGAACTTAACAGTTTCAAGTTATTTGTAGCATTGGGGTTTGCGCATGCTTGTGTTGATTTGCTGGAGAGAATAACCATTACACTGAGAGATCAGATCTGGGAGTATCTGTACAAGATGGTTTCAAGAATTATCAAGCGCCAAGGTGGCTTTCCAGAGATGACATTCCAAACTCAACGAAGCAAGAGGTTCATAGCTGATGCCAGCATCCAGATTATGCTATTGGAATCCACTGCTCTAGTCACAACAGTTGGATACATTCAAGTCTCAATCTCATGTACAGCGAACATTCTTGGACAAGTTACAGTCTGGTTCTTGAGTTCCTTGCTCGTTCATCTGCAGGACTTGTTATAGACATATTCTTCAGTACATTGTCTGTTGCGTTGCAGACCAGATACATGAATGTGGCTGTTAACAGAGTGTGGGAGAAAAAGTGGCAAACACACATTCTTGTAGCTATCGTGATTGCAGGCATGTCTATCTTGTACTACACAGAAAACCTGTTCGGAGTTGTTGGGGGGAAATGGAACAAAGAAACTCGGGAGTGGATACGGTTTGATAGAAACTGTTCATTGCCATTTGCAAAATTCTCATAACCGACACCAAAGCAAACAATGACTTAACGAGCATCGTGAAAACGAAACTTTGCTTTTCTTGAATCATTCATCATCATTTTATTGCTTGTCTGGAACTAATTGAAGGAAAGATTGCTTGGTTTTGTTTCAATTTAAAATCAGAAAAAGAAATGCTGAGAACCATTACTCAAAAGCTGAAAACCGATCAGGCATGTTTTGTTTCCAGCCTTGTTACACGATTGTTTAATGATTGTAGGCTTAGGCACTCAGGGATACTATATATAGTCATAATTCGGTGGTCTTACTTAGTTAGGCCAATACTGAACATTAAAGCAGGATTCAGGATTGTATAGGAACTCTGACCGCCCATGCATCTAATAAGGCGGTTTGTTTACAGTGAACTTGTACCACAGCTGAACTTATGTTTTGCTACTCACAAACAAGATTTTCAATAAAGAAATATAGTTTTGTCATTTCCCCCCAACCACAGAAGAAACTTAAATATGAATTTAATACTACATCATTACATGGCTAAGGTTCTAAAACCTGAACAATGTTTTACCTATCTAGGTGTGATCATTGAATTGTATCTAAATTGGATATAGTCGAGATATCTAATTGATGAAAAAATTAAATCGTATTATTGGAGTTCTATTATCTACATTGAGGCACTTTGTCAACATTAACGTTGAAGCAGGGTTCGGGCTCGTAGGAACTCTTATCGTGTATTTATCACAAAGTAAAATTCTATGCTTGGACATTTCGATTCAGTTTCTTTCAACTTACGCGTTGGTTTAAATTTCTAGAGCCAATCAATGTTGATTGTTTTATAGTTTCATGTGATGTGTCTCTTTTGTTTTTAACATGTGGACCTTTGTTTGCAACTAAATAAGCTAAAACGCAGTTTAGTTTTCGTTTTCTCTTTTTACTCGATCGGTCCGTAAGGCCACCAGGAGGGGATTCGCCTACGTTTAGTTTTTGTTTTCGTTGCTTGTGTCGCGCTTTTGCTCGTAACAAGGGTCGCGCTTTGACCCTTTAAAAACCCAAGTAGGCGGACAACACACAGTTGGTTAACTACAATTCCACGGAGAATTTATCAATTACGATTCCATTTTACAAGTTTTTACACGCACTATTTCAGCTTTTATGGCTTTAAATTTCTTTGAAATCGAGACTTGTGGGTATCTTGATGTTTAGTTTGTTAGTTTTGTTTGGGAGGTCCCTGTTGTCTTCTCAGCGCCAGTCTGTCACGCGGGAGATCCGGGTTTGGTTCCCGGTGCTGGACCTTCACTCAGGAACCATTTCTTGCTCCATCGTGGTGAGGAGAAGAAGAAGAAGAAATCTTGAAATGTAAAAAGCATTTTATTTTGTCCTCCAAAATAATAGAAACCAAGCTACTGGAACAAAATTAAGGTAGCCCAGTAAAAGCTCTTAGAGCGTTTAGTTTTAACTAATTTGTTTTTACTGATGATTGAGAAAGCTATTTTAAACTCCATGGGTTCACACAATTAGATTGATCATTTCCTTATAGAAGCCGAAACAAATTTTTTAAATTTACTTTATTTTGTGGCCCTCAGACAGGACAACATGTTTGTGTTATACCACGTGTTTCGGTCTTCGGAATTCAAAGGAAGGCGGGATCGAGGCGCGCAGCAGAGTTATATCGACGTCGTGAAAATTTTAAATTTTTTCCTGTAGTTTTTGTTGTTGTTTTTAACTTAAAACCTATATTTCAGGTTTATTTTCTAGTGTTTGGTTGTTTTTTCCTAAAAACGCGAAACCATTTGAGAAAGGGGTATAAATCAGAATGAAGTTGCAGTACGGCATGTTGAGTATAATATTTTGTTTGAACGTTTTTTTTAAACTAGCTAATCGTCGAATAGGACATGATTTCTGCATTTTTACAAGTTTTTAGATGTGATCCCTCACGTTTACTCGTTACTCAGTCATTTCTTAAGAATATTTACACACGCAGTTTATTCTTGCAACTATCTAGTTTTTCTGGTTCGACATGCACTCGAGTACTACATTTGTTGATACTACTAATGTTTTTGATAATTTTTTGGATAATTAATGTTGTTATATATCCTTGACAGGGCTTTTATAAATATCCGAACGGAAGTGAAATCAGGGCAAATATTGGAAATGCCGAGTAGCCGTCAGCACAACTCGCATCAGTTCGAAACGCTAGTTGACACCCATAAAAACTCCGTCAGCACAAACTCGCATCAGTTCGAAACGCCAGTTGACACCCATAAAAATGTTGACGGAGCTTGTTGTGTTTTTTGCCTTCCTCATTGAAAGCTGTACTGGAGGCGTTTTGCAGAACCTGCCGTACGGCAGAAGAGAGCAACCAGACGAAGAACAAAGACTACTAACGCCGATCGGCGATGGAGATCTACTCCGAGACTTCACAGCTTTCGATGAAAACGACGCCATTTTCCAGGAATTCGAAGCCCTTGACAGCTCGTGGAGAGAAAGACGAAGCTCAGTCCGTGAAACGTTTTGGCAAAGCTTTAAAACTGTTCTCGCGATTCAAGCCGTAGCTGGATTAGGACTTGGTCTGTTTGCAGTGCTATTGGCACTGTTGGATTTCAATACCGCAGACCTTTGTTACGAGAAAACCTTTATGTGGGACAGAATGCCTCGCATTATACAAAGCATCCGCGTGACAGGTCAGGCTATCGAGGGATTTGTTATCGAACTGTGGGATTTCTTGTTGATGCTAATTATATTTGGTTGGAAAATAATGAAGGATTTAAATCTTCTTACACTTAATCTCTTGGCTGCTTTCATAGACATGACATACCGTCTGTATTTTCAAGTTTATGGAATATACAAGGTGTCATGGATGTCGTTTCCTCTCAATGCGCTTTTTACACTTATGATCATCGTCAATAGTCATCTCATAGCACGGCATCTCGTTCGAGGAAGCACAAAAAAGACAATCAAAGTTGCATACTTTCTGTCAGCACAGTTCGTTTTGGGAATGTCAGCAAATCTAGTTTTGGTTAATGAAATAATACCATGGTATAATACTCAATCAGATGAATATATCAAGGTAATAATAGCAGGTACGTCACCTCTCATAACTGCTATACCTAAAGTTCTGTCAAGAATTGGGGCACAAAATCTGGAAGGTATCGCTCATCCTGGCATTGCTTATACCTTGGTTGGGGTTCTTTACGGTGCGAGTGCTATCACTTTTAGAGTTATGCAGGCAGAACTTAACAGTTTCAAGTTATTTGTAGCGTTGGGGTTTGCACATGCTTGTGTTGACTTACTGGAGAGAATAACCATTACACTGAGAGATCAGATCTGGGAGTATGTGTACAAGATAGTTTCAAGGATTATCAAGCGCCAAGGTGGCTTTCCTGAGAAAAAATTCCAAACTCCAAGAAGCAAGAGATTCATTGCTGATGTCAGCATCCAGATTATGTTACTTGAGTCCACTGCTTTAATCACAGCAGTTGGATTTATTCAAGTTTACAACCTCATGTATAGTGAACATTCTTGGACAAATTACAGTCTTGTTCTTGCATTCCTTGCTCGCTCATCTGCAGGACTTGTTATAGACATATTCTTCAGTACATTGTCTGTTGTGTTGCAGACCAGATACATGAATGTGGCTGTTAACAGAGTATGGGAGAAAAAGTGGCAAACACACATTCTTGTAGCTACCGTGATTGCTGGCATGTCTATCTTGTACTTCACAGAACACTTGTTTGGTGTTGTGAGGGGAAAATGGAACAAGGAAACTCGGGAATGGATACGGTTTGATAGAAACTGTTCACTGCCGTTTACTAAATTCTCATAACTGACATGAAGTGACTCTGTCAGAACATGTTATTTTCATAGAGGTAAAGTGTTTGGAGTTATTTTAAGACTACCAGTGGAAGATGATAGTGGAAACCTTTAGGAACTCAAACATATTATCTCTTGCTGTACTATCACTATGGCTTTATTTGAACACACTCTGCTATTGGATAAAATTTTTTTCACAATACACAGTTCACAATACATGAAAATTACAACCATTTTAGCTAGGTTAAAAGTCAAGGGGTTGCAAATGCCAGAAGAAGAGATAAAGTTTAGGATTGGGTCAAGGAAGTAGATGCAAGAAAATTTAGAAGTAGAGTCACATCATTCCAGGGGGGCAGAAAATCTAATTCAATGGGATGCTTGTCCTATTTTTGAAAGAAAAAAAATAGTTTTTACATTATTAATATATATTGGTAGTTAGAATGGCCATTGAAGTTTGTAGTTAGAAAACTTTGGATGTTGATTGGCTGCTGAAGTGACACCTTTCACTTGTCTTCTCAATTACGCATGTTTTTCTGTGTGAAAAAAAAATGTTGTGTTAAAATACTGTTTATTTAAGTTAGGTGAGCTAGAAGCGTACATAAAGGGAGAGGGATTTTTTTCAGTGATGCGGTTTTTTAAGCACTTTGAATTATCCTATGATATAAGTTGTTTGTATTTTTTTCAGTGTTGTGCTTTTAGGTACAGTTTTGTCTTTTCATCATAAGAGATTTTTGGTAATATTACTAATCATGAACTTGCAAGACCATAATGGATCAGAGACTTATTATGGACACAATAACATTTCACAGACTTATAAATTTATAATAAATTTAAAAGTATAAAAAGATAAAATTATACAATCTTCATTTTTGATAAAGCAGTTGAGAAACAAGTGCAACCTTTTCCTAACATATATAAGTCGCATTCCTTACCTTTGTGTTGTCTTTCTGTTTTAAACATTGTTGCCATCATGGTTTGCTGAATCAACCTTAAAATGGTCAGCAATCAAAAATATGAATTGTTGCTTTGCAGTGATATAAGAAACAACAGAAAATCTCTTATTGATGAGTACATAGATATATTTTATGTATAGCATTAAAATAAATTATTTATGAGTGTAAAAGCAAAATATCAAACAATCATCCCCAAAGTGGAGGTGACTAGTGGTGGTATTTATCGAGACAGGAAGATCTATTGCTAGGCAGCACCGACATTGAGGGGGATAATTGTTTTAGTACTAGTATATACCAAATCAGTCAAATAAATTAAGGTGACAGTTAATGAATGTCAAGTTAATGTTCAAGAGTAGATGAATATCAAATTAATCAATAGCTAGGTGTGACATTGAGATTGGTCACTTTTTAGCTTTAAGTTTTCTAAACTTGTTCAGATGTAATTATACTATTATATATATATGTACAAATGACATTTATTTTAATTTGTTGATAGCCTGGACACAAAGGCACAAACTTTGTTAAAATTGTAACCTCATCAACAGCTGTAAAACCAAAGGCACTTGGAGATAAACTGTATGTGGAAAAAGAAAGGGGGCATGTTTTTAATTGTGCAAGGAGGTGGAGCTAGGTGCAGTGGATAGAAAAAGACACTGCAGGGCCTTTTTTTTTTGTTTTGAAATAGATGACTTTGGAGACTCTAAAACTCAATCTTGTACATTTTGGAGAGGAGAATGTGATTTTTCTTGAAGAAAATAACACTGTAACTTTGATATGCAGAATTCAAAATGGCTAAAAGAAATAGCAAAACACAAGCAAACTCATGTATGAAAAACAACAGACATTGTTGAGCATTTGAAACTAAGGTAGTGAAATCAATTCAGCTGAAAACGAAACACTTATAAACTATGAGAACCATCAATTGAAAACAAGTGTGAATGAGCCATTTTTAGGTAAGATTTGGAGTTAGTTTGCTGACATCTATTTGTTATGAGGCGAGAGGTAGCTGGTGGTGAAGTTCAAAATAGCTGGTGGAACACAGGCAGCTGCTGGCTTAATTGTTTGAAAGCCCTTAGGTGTTGTAGTAAAAGCCTTGGCATGGGGCCACAAGGACATAAAGGAGAATATCAGTAACAGATAACTTCCACACATGCTTCTACACCAAATTAAAGCTCTTATAAAAAATACCTCTTAATAAGCCACGGAAAGTGCTGTGCTATGTATGCTAGACCCAGGATTGGGTTGGGAGAAAGCCACACTTCTTCAAGCTTGTTGGCAAGAGTAACAGTGATCAAGTAGGCACAGCGTTCAGCAGACATCTCAGCAATGCCTTGCTCTGCGACACTTGGGCCATCATATTTCTAGAACATGAAACAAGAATTGTATGTCTGATTTATTGTCATATTTTATTATTAGTTTTAAATGTTTGATTCAATGTTGCTTTTCATTAATGAGTTGATACAAAAAGTTAAGTAATATTTTTATACAATCTACAAAATCTGGGGGGTGGGGTGGGGTGCTCATCAGAAAATTTAAGAGGTACCAATTGGAGTGTGGCTCAGGTCGATTTCAAACATTTCAAAGGAATGCAACTGCAGACAACTTGTCAATCAGTTTAATGAAGCTAAATACAATGGCATCAAATACTTTCCACACTGGCTGGTTGTTTTTGAAAGTACTGTCGTTAAATCTTTAGGCTTTAATTGTCACTATTGGCTATAGGGTGGACTGTACTTGTCATATTGTTTTTTGACAAGATCAGAAAGCCCTAAAAGTGAATGCACTATCTGCTATGTCAAAACTTTGTCTCTGGTACCCTCAGTGATACCAAATCCTTGAATTTTTACCCATAAGAGGTACAACAAATAAAGTATCTGGCCCTGCCCAAAAAAGGTGGTGATTCCCCCCCACCCCCAGGCTACAAATTCAAAACCTAAGAGACTCAACTAGTGCTATATATTATTAAGTTAGGTTATGAAAATACATGGTTATTAAAATCATGTCATTTGACTAGATATAATATTTTTTAATACACTGAAGTGAAATACCTTGTCAATGTCTCCCATCATTGCATTCTTTACAGCATTGGATGTCACGGCTCCAGGCATTGCAAATGTGACAGTGATGTTCTTTGGTGCAACTTCGTTTCTCAGTACCTCAAAAAAGCCCTGCAGTGAATCATGGCAAAGCAATGTACACTTAGTTGGCTATGGTCTTTTACAAACTGCTGACAGGCCTTAATAATCAGTCTCCAGAAAGGTAGGTACCCCTACTGGTAATCAGTTTAATAAAATGTTTTGACTGTTTGACAAAAAACAAAATTCCTGTTCTGTACAAGGAATTGTCAAGAACTCTAGATAGCACTTAGACTTTCTACTAAATTGTTAAAGGGACAGACCAACAACTCTAGCACTTAGCTATAGACTTTGTACTAATTGTTAAAGGGGCAGTACTAGTCTGACAGCCAAATCATGCAAAACACAATATCAACATGAAAGTAAATTTGGTTAACTAAAATACCAAGAGTACTCAAAGTTTCAATTCACTGCTTACAGGGCCAGAAATTTCATGCAAAACTTTTAAAAATATATTACATGTATAGGCAAGGAGATGTGAAAACATTTGCCTGTAACATGTTTTGTAAAAGTTTTGTACAAATTACTTGGCTATGTTAACAGTGAATTGAAACTTTGAGTCTCAAATTGAAGTTTTGTAGGATTTTTCAATAGTTAACAAAGCAAAGTAAAACTGTTTACTGTTTTTAATTCTTTTAGGTATTAGCAAATAAAATTAGATTAAAGAGGTAGTTACATGAAGTCCATTCTTGGCTGCCATGGATGAACTTGCCCTTGGGAAACCTGCAAATTCAATTTGAATACTGAGATTCAATTGGCTACAATCAAACTTGCATTTCTGAAATTTCAAGAATTTGTAAACTTGCAGAGTATAGTTATTTGAAGTAAAAAAAATATCTGAAAATTATTTCTTTTGTTTAAATCAAATCAGCTCTTAAGGATACACAGGAGGCTTTTCGACAAATATTTTTTTCAAATACCACATTTTTTAATTTTTGAATATGTGGAACTGTTCGGAAATATCTTTCGATATTCAAAAACTCAATGTTATAAGCAAAAAATGTATTTTGACAGACTGAGACGAGGTGTGAAAGTGTTGACAGTGTCTCAGTATATATATAATGAATAAAAGTCCACTGCCACAGTGCCAATGGTTTAGGCCAGCCAGAGGAATCCAAGAGGATTCACAGACTGTTTCATCTAGAAATGTAAAATTGGAATTAAAAAAGGTTACAATGAAGCGCTACAACTAATGACTAAAAAAAAACATTGGTAGAGCATTTTGGCCTTCAGCCATACTATTCTGACCCTCTAATTACCTTTATTAAATTTTCAATCTAGAATATCATATTTGTAGGTTTCTGATTGGTTCACTCAATCTTGGTTATAAGCTTGTTTGTCAAATAATTTTGACCATATCTGGAAACTGACTGTGTAGTGTTCCAAAGCTGACATAATTATATGGTTCTGAATAAATTAAGTTGTCAGTTTAAAGTATTGATAAGTTTTGGAAACTTAAGAAATTCTATAAAACAATTATTCAGTTCGTGCCTGTTGGATATGAGATGATTTATATATAACAGCCAACATGTCCATATATGCCTCTTTGGCTTTTGCAATCTCATATGCAAGGCTCACTCTTGGAATAACATAATTCTTCTAAGGAACATTTTTGGTTGTGTTCTCAGTTCAATACAGGTACTGTGTGGCTTATGTTAGTTGTCATGGTGAGATTGCATGACAAAAGGTTATAGAGAATAGAACAGATTCAAAACATACCCATGTGTAGCACAAGTGCTGTAACACATACAATGTGGCCAGCTTGCCTGTCAATCATGTGCGGCAAGACACTTTTTGTTAATGACATAGTGCCAAGAAGGTTTCCCATGATTATTTTCTTGTCACCGGCAAAAGATGTATTGACCACCTCTGCTAGCATTGCAAATCCAGCATTATTCAGGAGTATATCAATCTTCAATGACATAAGGAATATTAATAACTGAATTTTATGGATCATTATACATACGTATATATACATACAACCTTTAGTCAAATTTAAGATTACCTAATGTCATGAAATTTTTGTGTTTAGATCATTGCAGGTTTTTTAGAATCCTTGTCCTGTACATCTTTGATAATATGCCATACTACATAGCTGTAGCAGAGACTCAGCAGCAGTAAAAGTGTGTAAGGGAAGGTTCGTCTTTTCTTGGAAGGGGAGGGAGGGC
>JAOBRD020632967.1:0-15342 GCA_027575215.2 Hydrozoanthus sils
CCTTTTTTTCATGTAAAGTAACGTGATTTTCAGACGTTTGTCAAAACGCTTAAAAGTGGCAACTTTCATCACAAAATGCCAATAAAAAATTCTTTAAATTGCAGAAATTTTACATTTTCCAGTAGTCAAGGGAAGTAGTTTTTCGTGTGCAAAAGATGGGTTCTCTGTGAACTACCGATTAACATCACGCGAGCACTCAAAATTTGCCATTTTCTAGTGAATTTCTGGCTCATTTTCACAAGACCACGGTATTTCACATTTTGCCGTATTTCTCAAAAACTAAAAATCTTTGGAAAATTTAATTGCTACCATTGATAATAGTTCTTCCAAAGGTTTCTCCTGACAAAATATGAAGAAATCCGATTTTTCCAAGTTGTCCGCGGATTCGCAAATTTTACAGTCACCAGCTTCTAAGACGTTGGTTTTGTTACAAACTGAACGGCAGCTGAGAAGAGCAAATGAACAGCTTTGTTCAGTTGGGTTACGTTTCACATCACCATTTTAACTTGAAGAGGAACGGGCAGCAACAAAGATCAAGTTATTCTTGTTTACAGTATTATGCAAATTAAGTTTAGTATTGGCGCGAAGTGATCTTGGTTTGACAACAGTTGTATATATATTCCTTCTTTCTTGAAAACTCCTTTTCTCTTACTCGACGACCACCTCTCTTTCGACGATATTTACAGGCAGGTTTGTTCGGAACTACTCTATAAGTTGTAGCATAAGGAGTTGAGTTGAAAAACTTAGTCATGATTGAGACATTACTAGCGGTGAAGAAATTAAAAAATATAATATCTCGCAGTATTCAGCCATGCATTTTCACTTTTTCTTTCTTAAAGATTACTTTTTGCAGGAGGGGGGAGGGGGGGTTGTGTCAATTTTTTTTATCTTTTTAAATTTGTTATTTTTTATCATTTTCATTAAAATTTGTGTAGTAAACTATTCTATATTTCATATATTGGCTCCAGATGGGGTCAGGGTGTATTACCAAGTGGACTGGGGGGAGATATGTGGCTAGGGGAGGAAGCCTTCTTTTTTTTCTACTTATTACGGAGAGTAAGGGTGTCTTTTCTTTTTCTTTTACTCATATACTTTTAAATACTCAGGTAGTAAACTTTTAATACATTTTTAGAGGTAGGGCCTAGATGATAATTAGCTTTTCTGAATTTAATAATGTGTATTATTATTATTATTATTATTATTATTATTATTATTATTATTATTATTATATAACGACAGATTCTAACACAAATAACGCCAACAGCTGTAACAACCTGTGAAAGCCGTTTTGCAAATCATAGAAGAGTCAATTTTAAAATTAAAGATATCCATATAAAACTATACAAATCTGTTATACCGATCTGAGCAGTGTTTGGATAAGAGTTACGCTTTTTACCTCATATCCATTTCGATGTTCGTGGATTCTCCGATCGAACGCGAAAGGGGGAATGGGGCTGATAAGGATGGGACACACTTCCAACTCCAAGCCGAGTTTTTTTTTTTCGATCATGCTAAAATTGCCAACAGGCCAGAGCTGTCTGTGCTGCAAACTTAGAGAGCTTCAAATGATCTCTGTTCGAAAGACATTAGATAAGACTTTAGGTCTTAAAAATGCAAAAACTCATTACAAAAGAAAACGACTCGATCTGAAAAAAAATGAATTCCGCAGAGTCGTGAAGCGCGGGAAATAAAATACTGAGGCTCTCGAACATCTTTGCAACTGAAGGAAAGTACCTACCTGGTTTTTCAGTGTGGGAATAGAGTTCCAGTTGTAATGGTAAATTGTCCCATCTAGAGTGGTTAACCCTTTCAGTTCCAGTTGTAATGGTAAATTGTCCCATCTAGAGTGGTTAACCCTTTCAGTCCTAGTTGTATTGATAAATTCTCCCATCTAGAGTGGTTAACCCTTTCGGTCCCAGTTGTATTGGAAATTCTCCCATCTAGAGTGGTCAACCCTTTCAGTCCTAGTTGTATTGGTAAATTCTCCCATCTAGAGTGGTTAACCCTTTCAGTCCCAGTTGTAATGGTAAATTCTCCCATCTAGAGTGGTCAACCCTTTCAGTCCTAGTTGTATTGGTAAATTCTCCCATCTAGAGTGGTCAACCCTTTCAGTCCTAGTTGTATTGGTAAATTCTCCCATCTAGAGTGGTTAACCCTTTCAGTCCCAGTTGTAATGGTAAATTCTCCCATCTAGAGTGGTCAACCCTTTCAGTCCTAGTTGTATTGGTAAATTCTCCCATCTAGAGTGGTTAACCCTTTCAGTCCCAGTTGTAATGGTAAATTCTCCCATCTAGAGTGGTCAACCCTTTCAGTCCTAGTTGTATTGGTAAATTCTCCCATCTAGAGTGGTTAACCCTTTCAGTCCCAGTTGTATTGGAAATTCTCCCATCTAGAGTGGTTAACCCTTTCAGTCCTAGTTGTATTGGTAAATACTCCCATCTAGAGTGGTTAACCTTTTCAGTCCCAGTTGTATTGGTAAATACTCCCATCTAGAGCGGTTAACCCTTTCAGTCCTAGTTGTATTGGTAAATTCTCCCATCTAGAGTGGTTAACCCTTTCAGTCCCAGTTGTATTGGTAAATACTCCCATCTAGAGGGGTTAACCCTTTCAGTCCCAGTTGTACTGGTAAATTCTCCAACCTAGAGCCCATACTATTTTTCACTAAACAAATTTGGGGAATCTTACGTTTTATCTTTAGTAACTTATTTTCTTTGCATGTGTTGTGTAAGGTTGTGTAAGGAGAACTTAGATGTTGGTCATTGCACTGTCTAAGGCATCAACTGAATTAAGCTGGACCCCGGTGTCTGAAAAAGGACCCTGGGTAGTTTACCCGGAAACCGAAGTATGATCCATTAGTTTTATTTCTATAAGCTTTGGCCATCGCATCGCATTCAAAACATGTGTTAGAAACTACTCTGTGTTGTTATCACGATTGTACAAAATAATGAACATTGTACTGTAACACATTTAATCTATGCTTCGTCACTCTTTCACTTTTCTTAAACATTTTTCTCACATTCATATTTATTAGAAACTACTCTGTGGTGTTATCACGATTGTACAAAATAATGAACATTGTACTGTAACATATTTAATCTATGCTTCGTCACTCTATCGCTTTTCTTAAACATTTTTCTCAAAGTCATATTTGTCCATAGCTAACGAGTAATTTTTATAATCTTTGAATAGCAAATCTCAGACAGAATAAAAATACCACCCGTCAGTTTTTAACACTACTATTCAAAGTTGTTAAAAATGACGTTATAAAGCAAAGACTTTCTTATAGGTCCAGGCTAATGACCAATCAGAGCACGCAAGGGTCACGTGATGTTGCCCTTCAGAGCGCTTTCATCTCGGTTATGTGAACAGTATTCATTAGGAATTTAGCGCCACACCTGGTCGACAAATTCATTTGGCTCGAGAAATTGCTTTAGCTTGTTCTTGGCGAAGACTTACCAACTGGATTCAACAATGGAAAGTAGAATAATTTTTGTGGAAAAGATATCGAACTCCTTGCATGGTTGAGAAGAAATTTAAACCACAGAGAAGAAAAAGTCTTTTGTGCTATTGACGACTGTAAGCTGTTCCGACAGATTACTTTATTTCATGTTTTGTCAAGTTTAACTCTCCATATACTTTGCATAAACCTTTTCTGAGTTTTCAATGTAGTAACATAATCTTGTCGTAACTGCGAAAACTGAATAAATGGAATGAAATTCGTTGGAATAACTTTAAGTGTAGCGTGATATAGAAAATTAGTTAATTCTATTTTCTTGTTTGAAGAAAAAGCTCTTTCTTGGTCGCGTTAAGAGGACTAGAAGTGAGAAAGCTTTTGTGTGTTAGAGTTTTGAAGAAAACTTAACATAAAATCTTTTTAATTTTAGAACGAGATGCAAAATATCGTGAATAGTTAGTTCCATTTACCAGCAGACTGACGCGGTTTTAAAACACACCTGCCAGACCTTTGATTATAAACGCAGCGGCAAGTGAAAATCGAACTGCATGTAAAATAGTTAAAGGCCTTAAAATGTAACTGAATATGGTTTTTACAGAAGCGCAAATTCGAGGATCTTCCGCTATTTAGACTATTGGAGAACAAAATTGGTTCAAACGCAAAAAAAGCGAACCAGCGAGAGAGTAACAGCTGAAACACACCTACCAGTTTTTCGATTTGCATAACACGCAAGGTTTAATGTTTGTCATACTATATACACCAGTTTTCTTCTTTTTAAAGTTTAGTATTGCCTACAGGCAAAGAGAATTAACAGTATGTGGATTTGACTTGTCATCTGTGACTTTAACAGGTATAAGTCAGCGACTGCATGAGGCATGCTGTTGTCAACGCTAGAACTAGCTGAAATAAATGTTTTCAACGGGATGAAAACTCAAGAATCTACTGTAAGAGATCAAACTTCAAACTTTAAACTGAATTGATCGATATAACACTGACCTTTACTTTTATACTGTACAGAAATTATTTGAAATTTTAACTTTGTGCGGGAAATCAAGGAACTACTTTACATCAGTTGAAACAGTAAGTTCGCTCTGAACCGTGTCTAAAATATTCAATCTACAGCACAACAAAGCAACGTAAATTAAAAAAAGTATATACAGATTAATTACAACTTGACCCGGTTTTTTTTTTGCAGGTTGTAAGTTTGCTTTTTGCATTAGTTTTTTGCGAACACAGAAAATTCACTGATATTAATCACAATAAAAAATTTTTGCCACTTTTATTCTTATTTTATCACACTTAGCTTTTTGTTGACAAATAAACCATTATGAAAGCATTTCCATTTCCTTTTTATCAAGATGGCCATCATTCGATTTAAATTTGTGAATTATGGCCATTATAGTTAATCTTTTTATCAGTAAAATGAAGATGAAAACCTACATAGTCTCTATATCAGTTTGGTTTATTTCAGGGAATTCCTGAGTGCAGTGAAATACCATGCACCTTTGAATCAAGCGCTGTAGGACACAGAATTCTGTAAGTGAAGCTGAAATGGACCGACTTCTGAAATTTACCTTTATTAAATTCGTCAAAACGAAGTTGAGTGTAGTTTAGTTTCACAGACATTTTTTGCACAACAAAGAATACTCAGCTGTAAAACCATAATTGTATCTTTTTTGCCGATATCAGGCTCAACAAGCTCGTACAGATTACAAAGCAAGTTTCTAATTTCTGTCAACTTCTGGGAAAGTAATTTTTTTCTGCGCCTAATTAATCAATATCTCTTCCCTTTTGAAGGCCGCGTTTTTCAACTCCATTTCAACATTTGAGTGCTTTCAAAAATTCAAGTGCTTTAAGAAAAGCTTTACTGTTTAAAATTGCAACTTGCTTTTTTGATTGTGTGAACTGTATTTTGTTATTTTTATCAACATTTGGGCTTCAAAACAAACCAAAGAAGGAATTCTTTCCTCAGCGTGAGAGAAGAACAATTGAATGACTTAGGAAACAAATCTTTCTTCTTTTGTGCATAGTTTCCTGGTTACCACAAACTTTACCAAACTTCCATTATCTTCATTTTGAGCTTTATCGAAAATCTTGGTTCTCAATTTTAACAGAGGACAAACTTTTTCTTACACTCTGGCTTGAAAAGTCTTTCAACTAATGTGTAAACGTGGTTGGGAAGTTTGTTGACATTGTGGTTCAGGCCTTCAAAATTCTAAAAAGCGTCTTTTCGATAAAAAAAATTAATCAAGTATTTTGCATAAGAGGATTACTCCTAGTGCGAACTTTTTCTGTTTTGCTTGGTGTTTAAACTAACCTAAATTTTGTTTTCAGTTTAAAAACTTCCTAACGGTCAACAGAAGTGTGAAACAAAAGGCTTGAAAGAAACATAATTTCCTTTAAAAATCCACCATATGTACGATGTAAGCTGATTGTTTTTTAAAATACAAGCATACGGCATCTCTAATGCCACTGAAATTGAGTTTCTCAATTTTTAATTTCTATTTGCTGTCTTATAGCGTACTCTGCGAAAGCTGTCATGTGCAATCAAAAGCCTCCCGGGTTCTTTCGATACAGAGAGGGGAAAAGAATGAGAAATTTAACCTCTCAGTCTTGGGATGATCAGAAAATATGTTAATTGTATTCTTCTTTTGGTTTTGTATGAAATTCAAAACGCAGCTTTCATCTTAACACGTGCAGTAAATCATAAGTTTTTTTGTAGTGTTTACTTAGTATTTCTAATCTTTCATGCATTTGTACATACTAATGCTGTAAAGAATTCTGTCTTTTCAAGTTTTGGAAGATGAACAAATTTGTATTGCGATATGGCGTGTGTGTTTGTTTACAAAGTGTCGATTAAACCGTGCAGCTTGATACCTTAAGCTTTACCCGAAAGAAATGATGAAGGTTGGCAAAAGCAGCAAAACTAAACACGATATCAGCAAATAGAATCATAATCAAGTCAATTTTTGCTTCAGTTATGAGGTAGCGGTGGGGTTAATAATGGCGCTGAAATATATAATTTCAAAGGAAAACTTACGATCCTGATTACTTACATCCCAAGAAAGTAATTGGTAAAATGAATTTAGGAAGAAACAAATATATTAGTTTCGAGAACAACTGAAAAGGCTTTACTTTCAATTTCCGGCGCGGCGTGACACTTTTTGTTCCGCTTTTAATCACTTGAGATCTTTCTGTTGTCGAAGAGAAGCTTTGAAATAGGTGGTTGACAAATCAAGGTTAATTATTTCTCTCTCAAGATAAGATCCCACAACGAGACATTAATCTGAGACTATAAAAAGAAAGCGAAGAACGGAATTCCTCAAACTTACAGTGCACGGGAGAAGTTGTGATCAACAAGGCGCTTCTCCCAAGGCGAGGCTGCTTTGAACCCAGGCGGCTGAGCCTTGCGTCCGCCTCGGCCAAGGCGGCACGAGTGCCTAATTTTTGGTAGGTAGAGGGGGCCTGCGTTCGCGCTTGCTCTCTCATTTTATCAACAAAACCAAGCTTTAAAAAATGAATCCGAAAACCAAGCTTTGAAGAAGGAACCTTACATTTTCTGGAACAGAGTAAGTAAGAACAAACAGAGTGCTTAAACTTTTGGAAACTCAGAATATAAGTCCAAAAAAAACTGACATTCCTCGAAAATATGATTTTTTTTGCCACAAAAGATGTTGAATCAACTTTGTTGGAGAAGTATTTTGAAGGGAGGATAGTCAGGGAACGGCTTGCTTGATAAAACTGACAAGATATTTGCTGTCCACTGAATCT
Organism: Hydrozoanthus sils; assembly: GCA_027575215.2. Taxonomy (NCBI): domain Eukaryota; kingdom Metazoa; phylum Cnidaria; class Anthozoa; order Zoantharia; family Hydrozoanthidae; genus Hydrozoanthus; species Hydrozoanthus sils. The sequence goes on from JAOBRD020632967.1 coordinate 7,226, forward strand.
GCAGGCGCACATAATTTACTCGTGGCAGCCTCTTGGCGAGTTACAGAGTCAAAGGACAGACCGCCTGTGTTGACAGTTTGCGAGTCGGAACCATGGAAGAAGGTTAGACAGGTGAAACGATACTCAACAGCATCGACTGTAAGCCATGCCAATGAAAACTGTAACTGATTCTTAAAAGAAAAACTATGAAGTATTTCTTGTTCTAACGTCCCAACATTGCAAGGCGCTGTTGCTAAAAAAAATTACAAAGCAGTAAAACTGGTTTTACGAATTGTAGAAAACTGCACTGTTTTGAACGTTCTCGGTAGCCTCTTACTGTGTGCTATTATTAATCTTAATCCTGGTTCCTGGATCCTTGGAGTAAAACATTTTTAGTTGTTATAAGATTTGGAGTTCGAAGTGAGATCAAACTTCAAACTGCTGACCACATATGTTTATGAATCATATACTACTATTTGTTTGAAGGACGATTGGTTTGAGACAAGCCAACCGCTCCACTCTTATAGAATTTAGTATTCATTCCTCACAGCAAAATTCATCACAAGTTTTGCCATCCAGTATAATTTTTGTCACGCTAACAATTGATTGTTGTTTAGCTTCTCTTTAGCCTCAGTCACTCAAACTTGTTGCAATGAATATTTAGAAACTCGTAGTTTCCTATAATTTTACCTGCTCCTGAGCCACAACTTTATTAGCAAAAGAAAATTGCATAACAATTTCCACTTTTTGCGAAGTTAAAAGAGAATTTGAAGTTTTCGTCGATTAAATGGCGCCCCATGAAGGATTTGACATGTGTATTTATACTTGCATGCCCAAGCGGCAGGTGTCTTGTCATGTCGCTTTTTTTGAACAATAGAGAACTTGCTATATTACTTAAACGAAATGCTTGAAATCATTTCCTTTAAAAACTAAGAAGTTATAGCTAAACCATTCTTCATGTAAAGCTGCACAGATGAACTCTAACAACCGGAGTGCAGAATTTTAGTAACCCGTCATTCCCTCCGTACTTGGTTCTGTTTTCAAACCTCTCACATATACAGTGAATTTCAGGTTCGGACTTTGTATTTCTTTTTAACATTTGTCGCCATTTCAGGACCCCATTAAAAAGAACTTTCATTGATATCTATTTTAACACTTCTTTAAGTATATATGGCGTATGGTTAAGTTATATCGTCCACCACGTTTCTCGTAAATTAATCAAGGTCGCCACATGTGTCTAGTTGTTTAACAACCTCCGTCTTGTATCACCAAGCCAACCGCCATAGGGAACTGATAGCTGCTTCAGAAATTATAAAATTTGTTCTAGATATGGTTTATGTATTCATGTGTTAAGACTCATAAATTTAAAACAGGGTAAACTTGGGCACTCTTACTAGAAACACTTTCGGTAAATGGGGTCTGTACTGGACAAGTCTCTTATATCAACAGCTGAAATTCTGCTTCAACAGGAAGGAATGAAGTATTTCGCTTGCTGGTTGAAAGAAAAAATGAAAGGTTTTCTGTTTATAGTTTAGTTTTTGGAATCTGTAACTAAAAATGTTTCAATTTCTGTTCTGGTGTGACAAGTCTCGTTTATCTTTAAGTTTATTTTGAGTACGGTTAAGTAAGATCCAAGCAAATTAAAATAGGTAAGTTCTCTTTCTTTAAGGTACTTCAAGAAAGCCCTATAAAAGCACAACTGCATTACACAATTTTGATGATATGTGTGTTATTAACTAGTCGATCAGGTTTTTGCACAATTGGAGCGACGAAGAAAATCCATTAGCAGACGGCAGATGACTCTATAGTGATATACTCGCTGACAAACTGATCCAAATTTCTTTAAACAAATACCGAAGTTGTTTGTCTCCGAGAGGATAAAAGATCAAAACTCATAACAGAGAGAAGACACACCCGCCATAAAAAAAGTTAGTTTCTGGGTCGAAAAACTCGTGAGTTGGAGTCATAAACTTACCGTAATCAGATTTAGCCTCGGGGCGGATTTAAATTGCAAATCTAACAGCGAAAAAGCTTCGAGTTTTTTCTTGTTTCGTTTGTGGGCAATCTAGCGCGTACGCAGGACTGCCCAGACTGTCAAAAATTGCACACCGTGCACCCAGGTTCTGGGGAACACGCAGAGTTCAGCTCCCAAGGTGCAATGAGAGCCTTGCTCCGGGACAACTGCCTTATGGATCACAGTCGGTCCGTGCCCTGTAAGTATGAAGGATATCGACCGAGCGAGGCCTTATATAGCCTGACGGCGCTCACGGTCTTGTGGGAGCTGTTTATTAGCTTTGACTCGCTCAGGCTTGGCTAATTTCGCCTTCCCTGTGGGGTTAGCGGCCAGCAACTGCAGCAGATGCCAAATTAGGATCCAAGCCTTCAAACTGCGCATGCGTGAATTTATGCTCTTAAAATTTGTTGCCGGCGAAATGTTATATCTCTATAAAGCTCTACAGCTTTTTTTCTTTCCAAAGACTTTACGCCTTAACAAATTTTTCTTGCTACGGCTATAGGTGAAGGTTTTATGATTTTTACGTGATAGTTAGTTAAGGTGGCACAGGTGCCTAACACTAAGCTCGTTTGATGAGACTTTTAATTAGATGCGAAAACCTTTCTAGTAACATGGCGCTGTTATGCTACTGTCACCGTGTTTTAAATGTTGAGCTGAATTTCATCAGGGGACCTAAACATACACACGTACTAATTGATTCAAAAATCCTCGTTGATTTTCTCGCACGAACTTTTTAGCGGCCCGCTCGAAACTAACATGAACTCCCCTAAACGCGAATTGTTCGCAAGTTAGTTAAAAAATAAAAATTCCTTCTTCGAAAACCAATTTTATATTAAACTTGAGAAAGACGTTTAGTTTAAAGGTGAAGCTTCCGAATTCCGAAATTTATTTTAGTCAGAAAAAACAATGGAAAATTTGTTTTGAAAAAACATTTAGAAGCTAGCGGTGCGTTATTGTCAACGGGGGATCAGCCAACAGATGGCCGAGCGCTGAGATAATTTTCTTAACGTCGGAGTTGATTGAAACTCAAGTTATAAGGCTTAACAAATTTTCACATCGGGAGTCGAGAAAATTAGCAAGCATTTTGATGTTTGTGGTAAGACATTGTTGTTCCTTTTAAGAAGGACTTTTAACACATTGATTAAAGATCTTTCTTTCTGTGCTTTTAATTTGTTTTGTTGAACTGAAAGGCTCATTAATATAAAAATATGTTTCGACTTTTGATTGCAGAAAAGCAAGTGTCGAGACATGAAAACAAACTTCTACAAAATTTAAAACTGTTTCTTTCAGACAAAAAAATATGCACTTTTCAGCCTTAAAACAACAACTCCTATTTGAACGGAAGCATAATAACACAGATATTACCATATTGGATTTTTAATTTACATACATACAGTCGTTAATTCTGCTTGTTCAGCAAAGAGGTTTATTTTGGAGCGATAAACTCTTTTGTTTTTAATATCCGATTTTTCTTTTCTTTTTTGTTTGAGTCCATGATATTGCAAGTGATACGGTGTCGGAATTTGACAAATTCATTCTCCTTGATTGGGAGCAGAATGGCAAGCTCTACAGAGAAAAAGTTCACATCTTTGGAAAAACTTACTAAAAAGTAGAAAGAGCTCAGCTTTAGAACACACGCCGAGTTAATGAACGTTGAAATTTTGCAAGCATTTTTAAAAAGGCCGGCTATTTTAAACGGTGGCTTAAAATCGATTAGACGTTAGAAGTTAATGTTTCTGAGTACATATTCAGGTGGTTGTGATGTTGTGCAGGTTGAGCATGGCTGCTTTGAACAGAATGCCATCGTTCCTTCTGTTTCGACGTGCGGTAAAATTCTGGTCGAACGTTAATGAGTCGTTCATTTACCTCACTAGTGTAGTCAAACACGGCCAAAATGTTTCATTTGTTTTGTTTTTTTTGGTTTCCTGGCGACATTAACCACCGACTTTGCGGTAGCGGAACTGATCGATGGCTCTCAAGCATCGGTTCGCTTTGTGACTTGATTATCGTGGTTTCGCATTGAGTTAATTGTTTTGCTTGTGTGAAAAACAATACAACATTCTTGCCTTAAACTGATAGTCGGCTTAAGGGTTGCTAGAAAGCTGAAGAAATTACTATACATCATTTCATTCAAATATTTCTTCACCCCGCTGACTTTCTAATAGTGACAGCATTGTATTCACAACAGTTGAACTGTTTACCGAGTGCGGAATGATAAATCCTCGATAAAGTTTTGGCGGAACTCTTCCTCAATTATACCAAGGAGTGGATTGCAAAAAAGATGGGAAATTCCGTCATTGAAGCGTGATATATAACACACGCTGTGCAAGTGTACATTTTCGTCACCAAAACTTTCTAATATAGAAACAAGACAAAGGATGACTTCAATCTTGCAGGTGCAGAGCCCGGGTGCAGGGATCACGAAAACAATAATTAAGTTTTCACCAGCACTGGAGTTTTTCAGATAGCTAATCATTAGTCGCTTTAACACATGCAAAGAGCAAACCTCTTTGAATGCAGAGTCTCATACACACAAGTCTTCTAAGATTTTTCTCTAATCTTTTGCAGAAGCAAGAAATTTTGTCCTGAGAAGAAAACAGTTGTGTAATGACTTCATTTAAAGTGTAATTTTGTAAGTCAACAGTAGCTTTCACAAACTTAGGGCTGTCTCAAAAGTGTTATAAATTAAAGAGAATGCAGTACTAGTTCAGTTTTCGCCCAATTCCGTTTATATACCACAACTTTTACCGAATTGAGTTAACTTAGATCAGGCCTTCAAGCCCTCTAGAACAGCTTGACTATGAACTTAGGTGAAATAAATAATTTGCTGACTCCCGGGCTGGCTTTACTGGTTCGATTAAAACCATGGACATTAGATGCCTTTTGATATTATAAATTTGTAAAAGCAAATTTGATTATAGGGTGCGGGCCTGATTTTGATAGTAAAATCAGTCTTTTGAATCGACATGCTCAACACTTCAAAGCCTTTTCGTTTCATGGGCAATAGTTTTGAGCAAGCGAAAAAGAAACACAGGATTTTTATTGTAAGAGAACTGCGAGAAATTTCTAATTGAGCGAGTGTCCTTTATATGACACTCGCAAAGGATAAAAAATATGATTGAGTGGGAGAGAAATACATCCAGTGTCGTTAATTGCAAAAAATGCTTTTCCGATCTTTTTGTTGTTGAAGATATCAAAGCAGTCATTTAACACCACGACTTTAATGTTCTACCAAATATTCATTTTCTTTTCCTTTCTTTTCTCCTTTGTTTCTCTTAGCTTCACATCTTTCAATGGTTGCTTGAAAGTTCTTTTACTCAACATTATTTAATAATGAGTTAACCGCTTTAAGGACTGGCGCAACCGTTATAAGACCAAGATCCGGTCAAACGTCGCCCATGCTTTTGTAAAGTAGGTCTTGTCTTCAGAAAATTTTTCAGGAAAAGCATTTCATTTATAACTTTGTATATAACAAACACCCGAAGCTGTTTGACAATCCAATCCTGGTTAGTCGTGTTGGTAACACTACCAAATTAGGCAGGAGGATATACCCAATTGTACTTGCATCGTGTTGACTTACTGTTGAATACAAAACAGATCAGAATGAAGGACGTTTGTCTGTGCGTTTTTAACACTAAGTTTAGGTCGAAACTTGTGAAGGTGTTACTTTTCGTACGTTGCTTACTGAGTTGTAATAACTTTCTACACCAGTTTTGAAAAAAAGGAATCTTACTGATCAAAACAAATAACTTAACATTACGGGGATCTTTGCTACAAAACGAGATACTGCAGCTGTGATATAATAGAACTGACGGTCTGTCGAACCGGCAGAGCTGAGACAGACAGAAGTTTGAGTTCTCACACCAGCCGTCCCTCCGCCTAAACTGCAAAGGTCTGCAAACGCTTCCCTGAGCCGTTTTGTCACATTTTTTCTGACTAAATAATCATTTCTGTCTGAAGCAAAATCCCTCGTTTGAAATAACAAAAAACGGAATATTTGGTGTTCTTATATATTCGTCTGTCCGAGTCGGTCCTGTATCACCTAGCTTAAAAGCTTGGCGGAGCCGCTTGTTCTAATGATATGAAATACTCGAGGCTTTTCTTACTGCAAAACTTGTGAAATTAAAAATGCTTTCGTGGTGGTATCTGCTCGAAGGTCGACAGCTATTATAGCCTAGTGACAAGTAGCTTAATTGACGTTCGAAATAAAAGAATATCAGCTTTGCTGAAGTTGGAGAAATTGATGAGTTGAACATGCTCCTTTCCAATAGATTAACTTCCGCTGGCTATAATATGGTCTGGCATTATACATCTTTCGGCGACCATTTTTAAGATATTCACGATTAAAAATTCTGAATTTTCAGTTTGGTGGGTAGTTGAACATACTCCTTTCCAATCATCTTCCGCTGCATGGTTATATGATCCGGCATATCTATCATCTTTCGGAATTCTTTGTTTTAAAATTCACGATTAAAAATTCTGAATTTTCAGTTTGGTGGGTAGTTAAACATACTCCTTTCCAATCATCTTCCGCTGCATGGCTATATGATCCGGCACATCTATCATCTTTCGGAATCCTTTTTTTTAAAATTCACGATTAAAAATTCTGAATTTTCTTTTTTTTAGTGGGCAGTTAAGCGCGTACGCATATCTGCCCGGGCTAACAAAAATTTTACACCGCGCCACCCGGTATCGGGAAACACGCAGGGTTCAGCTCTCTGAGTGCTATGAGGGCCTCCCCCTGGGACAACTGCCTTGTGGATCACAGTCGGTCCAGTGCATTGTAAGTATGATTAAACAGCACCTCGGCTGACCCTTTTATAGGCCAGCTTCTTTGGTCATCATGTGGGACCAACATACAAAGTGCTGTAAGACTGGCTGGCTCGGAAACTCAATTATCTGTCAAACTAGTGAGGTTTTTCGACATCACTACGCATGAGCATTCGAGGAACACTTGACGAAACAACTGCGTTTTCAATTTCTGTTTTTCAACTCAACTAACTTTTGAAACCGTAGCATATTTTCGTGACTTGAATCCAGTGGAATTACGTGTTTATCGGTTCAACACCTGCAAATTGATTTCTAATCTTTCATGTTCGAAATCCATGGATTATGGGTTAGTATTTATTAAAGAATAATTACCAGCTGCTTAAAATGCTTAGAAAAATTTTTGCAACTTTTATCATGTATAATTATAAATGCGAATAAAAACTTGACGAAAGCTTACACGCTGTTTTGAAACTATTAACAAGTGAGTGTTGTAACGTTTTTCCTTTTATTAAAAGTAAGTGCTTAAGAGCGACTGTCCCTAAAATTCGAGAATCCATGGCATGGCTTCAAAAATCGAAATTCTTGATACTTTAGCTGAATGACACTTTTGGGGGAGCTATTTTCGAAAATGTTATCGAATCTTTCTGGAAATCAGTAATTTTCAAGAAATCAAGAAAAAATCGAAAACACGCGTTTAACCTAATTAAATATGCAGAAATTAAGTTCTAAATTAAGGAAAGTTGGCGCTGTCATACCTCAACATGCGGACACAAAAATAAACGGGAAATTGTTTTTATTTTAGTTTATTTATTGGACGATTCGCATCTAGTATTTATTTGAGAATTGGAGACGATTTGATGGGTTTTTCTTGCTTCTTTGAAAACCGGGGTATTCACCTTTCGTGACAAGACAAAAAAACAGCTAATTTCCGAATGCAAAAGTCATCTTGGTATGTCCGATACAATGTTAATTCGAACACTGCAATGAAGTTTAGCCTTTGTACTCTTATTTTATGAAATAAAATTTCTGGGCAATCCAGATTTGCGTTGACAAAAAACAAATCAGCCCGACTTGATGACACAAAAAATCTGCATAATGTTGCAGTCGTGAACAGTACAAAATGCACCAAGTTGTTACCGTTAGTTTGAGAAATAATTCATTTCGAGTTAAACAAAAACACAAAACAAACCCGATATTAAGTTTTTATAACTATTCTGCTCTATTCAACTTTATAATAAAATTTTATTCACTCACAATTTTAAAAACTACGTACGTTAATACAAGCCGATGGTTGATTTGTGGTTAACAGTTGACAGCTACAAAGCTGCGACGTGCGTGAAATGTTTGTACATTT
>JAOBRD020633074.1:0-32401 GCA_027575215.2 Hydrozoanthus sils
TATAGTATTGTTTTTAAGATATGGCCACTTCTTTTATATATGCTAGCAAAACGTCTCGGATCTGACACAACATATCTCTTACAAAAATCTCTTAAATACATAATTATAGAATGCATTAGTTACAAATCATGTGATTAGCCAGTCATGAAAACAAGGCTTTTTATTTTATAAAAGGGAAAGCTAATTTTTTTTATCTGATTTATGATGCTTGCTTCAGTTTTACACACACAGACAAACCTTGTCAAGTGAAATGATGATCAATGATGATCTAATGATATCAAAAATTTGAATCTCTTTATAATTAAAAAAAGCACATTGTATCTCTGTAAAAACACATAGTCTATTTTCTTTACTTCGAGACCATGATTACCATTAAAAAGTCTGCCTTTTTCAGTTGACTCTCGGTCACCCTTATTTCACTACACCATAAGGAACCTACCGTGGCTGAAACAGTAGATTAAGACTCTTCATCTAAAATCTGACAAGTTACTAAGGCATTCTTCTTGAGCAAACGTCCCTCAGTCAGTCTTCGGACTTGTAGCCAGACTTTTTTGAACTTTGAAAAACAATTAAACAAACAACACAAAGGTGACACAACAAATAAATCTAACTTGCTATATAAAGTAGCATGATGATATCATGCAACCTTTATACAAAATCATGCAACGTCTTTCTTTATATTACGATCAATACATATTCAGAAAGGTTGACAAAGTTATACCCATCTTCAAGTTTCTTTTGTTTTCTGCTCTGTGCACGATCTCTTGAATGCAGACTGTATCAAGGCTGTGTCTGCGTAAGGTAATGCCACTCTTCTCTACATGCTCGCGAGCAAATGTACATATGATTCTAAGTGTCACTGTATCTTTGCCATTAAAAGTTGTTGATGTGCAAACATTAGCCCTCTGATAGAGAAAGTTTGTTTGCTCTGATAAAGGTCTAATTAATTGTCAGCTACTTTAAAATTTCCTAAAGCAAAGATTAAAGGTCAATTTTTTAATTGAACCATAAATTTAACTATTGTACCTGTCTGCCAACTCACCAAACAGTTTTTTAGAATCTAATTTAGCATTACGTTCAATATTGTCAGCACATGTTTCTCTTCAACTTAAAAATGGGACTCATTATCGTCTTTCTTCAGTTCATTTGACTTTTTTCTGCAATGCTTAGTTGAAGAATCAGCTTTATTTTCCAGGCTGAAATTTTTTCTGAAAACCATCAATGCTGTTTTAGGTTTTTGCATTTCAGTTAGTCAGGGTAAAACAGGCAGTAGGACTCAAAATTCCCTCCAAGATCTGTCACAAAGCCTACAATTAAACATCTTTATCCAAGAAGATGCAAAGATCTAACTGTTTGCAGATATTAGAGCAAAAACAGCAACCTTTCTGTCAGTTGTTTTAAGGCCCTGAGTAAAGGTCTGGCAGGAAATCGAACCAGAGCCAATTAAGGTGAACCAGGCAGTCCTATGTGGCGGTAGTACCATAATAACCAATGAGTTTTTAACCATTATTTATAACACTTCTATTTCTAGTTGATGTGAGTGTCAAAAGCAGGACCATCACCGTCAAAGGTCCCAGGGGAAAACTGCAACGCAAGTTTAAACATCTGAATTTGGAGTTGACTCTGTTAACAAAGAAGAAGCTCAAAGTTGATGTGTGGTTTGCCACTCGCAAGGAACTGGCTTGTGTGAAGACAATCTGTACACACATTGAAAACATGATAAAGGGGGTCATTTATGTAAGTTTTTTTCAAAAGACCTTTTTAGGTTCTTTTAAAAATAATGTATACTATCAGCTGTTCTGTTTTCATTTGAAAATATAGTACAGTAAATGATCTTAGTATTAATAATTCGAATCCTGCAGTGCAGAATTTATTTTTCATTAGCTCTTCATTTGATCAAAGTGCTGATACTAACAATTAGGGGTTTGTATAATTGTATTCAGATCAAAATAATAATTGATCAAAATGAAAAGATACAATGTAGTTAAAAAGTAACAAAGATATGACGTGCATTCTGTTAGGTTAAGAGATGCTTTTTCACAAGAGCAACACAATTTGACATCACTTTTCTATTTTTGTAGAATTTTAAATGTTGTTTAAGGCATTCCAGGCCAAATGGCCGTTTTAGAACTGTTTTCAAATTGTTTTAAAAACTGCAGAATTTGACAAAATAATAATTTGATTAGGTTTGCAGAAAAAAATATTAGGTTGTGATAACACATAAGGAATTCAAGAATTTGGAGAATTCGAGGGGGTCAAAAAAGCATTTGCACAGAAAATTCAACCTTGTTTCTCGAGATTTTATAATTCTTGAAAATGTTTTTGCATAAATGAGTTTGATAACAAAATACAGGTTTTGACTGGAGTCCACTCAAAAATAGTGAAATCCAGAAATTTTAGACCACTATGCTAGCCAAAAGTCAAAGTGTCATCTTTTGTGCATCGTCAATTTATTACCTCCTGTTTTCACATAGAAAATGCCTGTGAAGTTTCACATTGATAGAATAAATCCTTGATATGCTTCTTCAAATGTTTCTGCAGACAGGTTGAGCTCTTTAGGTGAAATATTGACCAAATTCTGCCAAAACGTCTTCGCTTTCGTTGATGCCATCTTGTTCATGCAAAATATTCCCGTGTTCAAGCCAGCAGTACTATAATTCAGCAGAAAAACGCAAAAATACATGCTAAATATGGGAAAACAAGCCATTTTTGGGTTCCTGTTTTGTTGCCAAACGAATCATATGTTTTATGACATTTCATCAAGCAGCGACGCCTTTGCACATGTTGACATAAACTTGACAGGGATATCCGATCGCGTTCGATTCGCTAAGCAAGGGATGGTGAATGAAGAAACAAGAAGGAGATTGGAGTTTCATCTAGAGCATTGCTAAAAGAAGAGAGAGTTTTGGGGGCAATAATAGTCCAAGTTGTAGAACTGAGTTTGGGTTTGGAAAATAAACAACTTTAAGAAGACAGGATGACAAAGGAAGCAATAGCCAAAATAAACTTTACATATGAAATATAGACCCATTGAATAGGTAAAGTCGTGATGTCTGCGAAAGAGGTCAAGAAAATACTGAAGAAAGGAGAAGAATTGGATTCTGACAGAAAAGAATAAAATATTTATATGGTTGTACACTTGAAATTTTCAGGTGGCTCATTTACTAAAATATTACATTCATTGAGCTGTACGCGGCTACACACACACGAAAATCAGGCAATCAATTGCCAAGTTATAGTTTTACTATTGGCACAGTTGAACAGCTTCACATGTATACAATTTTCGGATCAGCTAATACAAATCATTCGCAAGGCTGTACAGCTATGTGCTCATCAAACACTGGCTAGCTTGGTTTTTCGGTTTTAAACTTCTAAGTGGTTGCGAATGTGATTTGAAATAAATTATGCAGAGTTAGGCAAAGCTATTGGAGAGCAAACATTTTACATGCAACAAATGTTAAAAAGGTGTCAAACCAAAACCACTCCAATATGGCAGCACACTGTGAAAAACTGTCTCAACTATCATATTTTCTGCAAAAATAGGTCCCTTGATTCCAACTTTTTAGGCAAAAATCGCAATGATAAAATAAATTCAAGCAAAGAAAAAATGTGTACTATTGTTATAACGGTCTAAATTTATTGTTTAATGATGAAGAAATGAAAAAATTCGAAGGTCACCTCAGCCCAGGAATGCCTTAGTAACAGTTCATAATACACTTTTGTCTTTGGTTTGCATCATATTCTCAAATTGTCCCAAAGCCTCTCATGTTTTGTACAGGGCCCAAACTTGACAACTCTAGTTGCTGGCCAGTGCTACCAAAAACTGAGTGTTGGCTACTAAAATTTTAGAATTTTGAGACTGACCACATAAAAGTTATTGCTTCAAATAAAAATAATAAACTATTTGACGAAGAAATGAACCTTATATGCCTTCTTGGGCAAACAAATTTGGAAACAATAGGCCATTTTCACTATTGCGTATTTTACTACAGCTACCAGAAACCATTGCAACATCTCTTTTGTTCTATAAATTAAGCCTATTGTTTAAGAATTTTCAGAGGAGTTTGTGCTTCTGAATATCAAAAGAAAACTGAAAAGGATTCTGGTAGTTGTAGTACAATGACACCATAGTGCAAATGGCCTATTGCAATTGATATTCTTGCCACACAGCTACAGATGAGATGAAGTACCGATAACACATTGAAGTGCTACATGGCTACTAAAACTTGTACTCAGACTACTGTACGAAATTTTTGCCTATGGTAGCCAGCTGGCTATTGAAAAATAGAGTTAATTTCAAGCCCTGTTTTATCATGCTTTGCAATTGTACAAAAAGGTTTTATCTTGTTTAAGGTTAGATGAATGGTGATCTATAGATTTTCCAACATTTTGATCTGTGTAATACTTAAATCCAAACATACCCACCCCCCCCCCCCCCAGTGTCCAGTATTGTCATTGTAACAGGGTTTCAGTGACTTCCAACCCTAAAATTTGTGTGGTGAAAGCCTGTAAGAGCAACAGCGAAATTCACTGTTCTTGTTTTGTTTCTGTCTGAAACCCTGTGCAATCTTACAAAGGACCAGTCGAATACTGTATAAAGCATCTAGTTAAAACTGTTCATGGAAAATATTTTGAATAATTGTATTCAAGTCAATTACCAATAAAACTTGTTTTTGATCACTGGTAATTAATTTTATCTTATTTTCATAAATGCTGTTTCGTAGCTTCTGTTAACATTTTTCTAACCTTTTCCTGACCAACAAACCTCTACTTGCAGGGATATAAATATAAAATGAGGGCTGTCTATGCTCACTTCCCCATCAACATTGTTATAAGTGAGGGTGGAAGCCTAGTGGAAATCCGAAACTTTCTGGGAGAGAGATTTGTCCGTCGTGTTCAGATGAGGCCTGGAGTCACTTGTTCAAACTCAACAGCAAAGGATGAGATCATCATTCAAGGAAATGATTTAGAGTTGGTGTCAAACTCTGGTACGGAAAAAATTCTATTTCACATTGTGTATTTGTGATTGTTTAGTATTTTTAAATAAATTAATATATTAAGCAGTTGAAACTTTGCTCATCTTCAAGCATAGAAATGAGTGGTAACACTCGCTCTAACTTTTGAACCAGCTGATGAAACCCTATAAAGCAATCATTCATTTTGCTCGTCTTGAAGAGTAGAAATGGTTAGTGTTATTCATTCTAACTTTTGAACCAGTTGATGAAACCCTATAAAGTGACCATTCATTTTGCTTATCTTGAAGAGTAGAAATGATTGGTGTTATTCATTCTAACTTTTGAACCAGTTGATGAAACCCTATAAAGTGACCATTCATTTTGCTTGTCTTGAAATTAAAGTAGAAATGGTTGGTGTATTCATTCTAACTTTCGAATCAGTTGTTGAAAAAAGATCATTCATTTTGCTTGTCTAGAAGAGCAGAAATGATTATTATTCATTCTAACTTTGCACCTGCTGCTGGAACACTATAAAGTGACCATTCATTTTGCTTGTCTTGAAGAGTAGAAATGATTGGTGTTATTCATTCTAACTTTTAAACCAGTTGATGAAACCCTATAAAAAGACCATTCATTTGCTTGTCTTGAAGAATAGAAATGATTGGTATTGTTAATTCTAACTTTTGAACCAGTTATTGAAGCCCTGTGAAGTGAGCCAATCATTTTGCTCGTCCTCAAAGTTGTTTTCAAATTTTGATGACTTTCACTTTTTACCATCTTGTAGGAAAAGGGGTTACTTCGTAATGATCTAATAATTTTTTTTGCTCTACTTTTCAGCTGCTCTCATTCAACAGTCCACCACTGTAAAGAGAAAAGATATCCGAAAGTTTCTGGATGGGATTTATGTTTCTGAGAAAACAACAGTGGAAAGTATGGATTAATTTGTCAATTCTGACAAATGAAATCAAAGTTTGAGCAAAATAAAATTCACTGTAACTTATCACTGTAGCCCATTGTGATTTTTGTTTTTACCCATTTTAGGCAAAAAATGCTCAACTTGAATCTTTTCTCCTACCCAGTGGTCCCAATGGTCGTACTGTTCTGACTCCATTTTTATGATACAACAGTTATAACACCAAAGGAATCTTAGAGCCAGCTTGTTCATGTGAAGTAAAAGAGCTTTATAAATTGTGTTTTGTATGCTACAGGAGTTTTGGGAATGTCAGACAAGCAAGAATAGTACAATCAATTTAAATTGTGTATCGCTGCAAGCATCGGTCCATCGAATAACCAACAATTTGACATGACTAATTCACCGGGGGTTAGTGGGTTACAGGAAAGATAGAGTTGTGGGTCATCTGCATAAAAATGCAATTTGATGTGACATGCCGCCTAGTAATAATATTTGCAAGGGGAGCCTTGTACATTGAGTACAGGGTTACTCCCAGTACTGATCACTATGGGATGTCACATTCAAGTTTCCAGCACAATAATAATGTAAGCTCTCATTTATGGGTCAAAGGCCTTGTAGTCAAGGCATTAAGCTGCAAAATTGGCTGACAGGAGACTAGCATCTGCACTTTGGCTAAGGGTCTAGTGCAAAAAATGACTTGGGTGACTCTGTTCATGATCACTTTTGTCTCTTCATAACCATTGGGAGAATTTAGCATTTCATTTGATGTTTTTGCACTCGGTCCTTCAATTACAGAAGGTCTGGGTGTCATATAATGGAAAAAAATTCTGGTATTGGACATGAGAGAACAGGAAGGTCAGACTAGGTTCTTGGAAAAAAAAATGATGCTGCTTTAACTTGGGCAGAAACCCTTCACAAGTCGGCTCTGAACCGAAAATTTGGTAGTGTGATTGCACAATTTGGTAGCTATATTATTTTATTTTCAATATTATTGTAATCTGTACTACTCCTTTATCTCTAGCTGTATGGACAATAATAATTGCTTTTGTTACCAGATTTGTTTGCCCTAGAAATAAACTTCATTAATTCATCAGGGACCGGTTGTATGAAGCCTGGATAAGCTATCTGCTGGATAAAAGCTAACTATTGTCACAAATAAATTGAAGATTGTTTGACTCTTTGTTGATTTCTCTGACCTTTGTTATTAAGTGAGTGGAAGACTCCTAAAGTAAAAGGTGTCAAACAACTTTCATTATAGTTTTACTGCTGAAAATATAAAGCACTTATCCGGCCTTTGTACAACTGGGCCCTGAACGTTTATATTTTAGGCACCTGACACAAAACTGACCAATTTTGCTGAACAAAAATTTGTACAACTAGTCGGTCAAATATTTGTATTGTTTGGCTTTAGTTCTGTGTTAACAAAAACCAGTTCTAAAGTAGCCTTAACACACTTCTGTTATCTGCATACTGCTACTGTGTATAAACTGATAATACAAAAGGTTTTGTTATTTGAATTGACATACAATTCTGACACCTTTGAATTTTTGATAGTTATGCAAACATTTCTAAATGGTTTACCAACCAGATAAATTTTTCCCTTAATTTAGAGTAAATAAACACAGACATTGTGCATAAATTATGTAGGTTTATTTTCTTTCACATTGATCAATATTTGTTTAAAAAATACAAAACAATACATAATTTTCATCTTTTAACAAAGGAAAAAAATTATCAGAAATTAAGCCACGAACTTCACCTTTAGGTTACTCGAATTCACAACATCTGATAAAGCAAAACTCATTTCATATACCACTAGAGTAGCAGCCTAGGTCAAAAGGTTCCTTTTCAGGATAATAAATAGAATGGTAGCTAGTTCTTGATAGTGGTTCATGCCATCACTTGTTTTTACTAATTTTTTTTTATACACAACTGTTGGGCTATGAGTACCTGCCATCTGTCATGAAACTTAAAAAAACTGACTTGTAAGAAACAGATTGTAAAATAAATAATGACAGCATGGTAACCTGTATTCATAACAATTTGTAACTCAAACCTTTCTACTATTAGTGTCCACAACAAAAACTGTTGAAAAATAAACAAGTTACTAACTAGGAAACTGGCATTTCTTACATGTATTTAAACATGTTGCTGCTAAGCTTGGTTCAAACCAAAGGGTAATTAGGTGACCACTACTTTGTTACTGGGTCCAGTGAACTTCAAACTTATAGCCAGGGTTTTCCTCAAATTATAGAGTTCCTTCTGAGAACAGAACAGCAAAGAGTTAACTAACTCTTCGAAATTAAACTCATTTCCAATTAATTTCAGCCTTGGCAGTCATTGTTATTTTGACTGAAAACAAAGTAATTGTGCTTTTAGAATAGTTTTCTTCATATAAATTCAGAAATAAAAACTATTTAGTTGCTATGGCAACACTAACAATTCTTAATTATAACTAGTCAATTACAGATCAGCAAAAAAATTGGCACTTGTATCTTGTTCCTGTCTGTCTTCTTGTTTTGTTAATGCATTGTCAAGGTTTACTTCTCTTAAATGGGAAATGTTCCAGAACTTCACTCGCTGATCATGAGAACAGCTTCCTATTGTGCAGCCATCATGGGACAAGCGAATTCGGTCTATTGGGAAATCTTCATGCTCACCAACAGTGCCTAACAGTTTGTTTGGGAGGATGTGTACAGCCCTTGCAAACATCGAACAAAATATAAAAAAATCTTAAACCAATGTTCAAAATAAGTGAACTAGTATCCTCACAGGCCTACCACCCAAACGATGCAACCTCGGCTGAATGCCATGTTTTTATACACAACGCCTGGGCTACACTGTCAATAAAGTCCATAAAAAAAGAGTGACAACACTGAAATAAAAAGCAAAAATGGAAATTAAGTGTCTCTGTATTGTTTTGGGGTCTTTTGGGGGAGTTAAAAAGCAATTAGTGTAAGCAGGAGAAGAGGGATGAGAGAAAGAAAAGAAGAGTGATGTGGGGAGAGGAGAAAAAAAATACAAAGGCAGGTATCTTTTGTCATCACGAGCGACAAACACCCTCACTAAAACTCCATTGTAGGGTGATCTACAAGTTTTAACAGAATACAACTCAACATACATTTATCTATTTTCAGGAAGAGTTAGAATCTTACCTCAAATATTGGCAGAGAAAAGCCACCAATAATTGAGCATTCTGCTAATCTCTGGAAGATCGGTGTACGACTCGAGACCATCAGAATTTGAAAAAGCTAGACTGCTACGAATCAGTGTGACACGGGCATGCATGCTAGCTTTTTCAAATTCCAATGGTCTCGAGTCATGCATCGATCTTCCAGAGTTTGGCAGAATGCTCAATTAAGGGTGGTTTTTCTCTGCCGATATTTGAGGTAAGATTCTAAAATCTCTTCCAGGAAATAGATAAATATATGTTGAGCTGTATTCTGTTAAAATTTCGGGCAAAATATTTGTAGATAGTACTACAATGGAGTTTTAATGAGGGTGGTTGTTGCTCGTGACAACAAAAGTTACCTGCCTTTGTATTTTTTTCTCCTCTTACCACATCACTCTTCTTTTCTTTCTCTCTTCCCTCTTCTCCTGCTTTTAACTCCCCCAAAAGGCCCCAAAACAATACAGAAACACTTAATTTCCATTTTTGCATTTTATTTCAATGTTGTCACCCTTTAGTTTATGGGCTTTGTTGTGCAGCCCAAGTGCCATATATAAAAACAAGGCATTTGGCTGAGGTTGCATCGTTCAGGTGGTAGGCCTGTGGTATCCTGACAACTACAACTTCACATCTGTGCCCCACCCACCACAAAAATCCCCAGTTAACAGTCTTTTTCCTCTACTTCAGTGATAAGCTTTTTACATTCCTCTACCAACTTCAAAACTGCTTGCAATGTAAACACCCAATGTTGACAACTTGTAACAAAAAACACACTTCTTGCTTGCCCTTTTCGATAAGCTTTGGCTAAATTTGCTTAATTTTCTTTTGTCTAAGTTATGCTTTATGAACAGAAAGATATCAAACTGTCTATTAACTTAAAGACATTTTTATACTAAAGTCTAGTGAATCAATCTTTGCAGCTTAATAGTTCTAAAGTTAGAGATAAAAATCACAATCTCTGCAAAATATGATACTACCAATAAACTGTAGCAATATTTCAATACCTGGAACAAAGAATGGTTTTGCTAAAAAAATTACCTGACTAGACCATCAATAGAGCCAGTGCAAACAACACTGTTGCTTATTGCAACACATGCATCAATGGACATGGGGTGTCCAGGGAATCGGTCACTAATATCACCCCACTCCCCCCAGGAGAAAATGTTAAGAGTGCCATCACCACCACCACAAACAACCTTTTTACCACCCTGCAAAGTAATAGAACAACGAATGTATCATCTACCAGTAGTAATTGGTCAAAAATCAATAGCAGTTTGAAGACTTTCCTTTACAAAGCATTCAAATTTATGGAAACTATGGAGAAGGACTCAAGGACTGCAGCCTCCAAATTTTGAACAGCAAATTTCAGGCCATCAATTCATACAGGAAAACTAGCTGTGTATACATAATATAATATAGGTTTAGGTATTTGAAACAAACATTTCAATGGTTCCTTAATTAAAATTTATCAAACTATAAATTTATCAAATAAACATACCACAGACTTATCCTTTTGAATCAGGAATGCAGCCTTACAGTCCCTATAAAGCTTAATTTTTTACTTTTTAGATTACGACTGTTGTCATATATGAACTCAAAATTCAAATAACCAAAGAAAAATTTCCACATTTAAGTATGCTTTTTAATAAAAAAAAAAAGGTTGGAATGTAAATTTTGACCGAGGACTTGAAACCAGTGATGTCGCAGCAGTGAGTTGTGTGGATTTTGTTTAAAAATATTCATTTCTATTAAAAAAAAAAGAAAATTTTTATTTCAAACAATTTCAAGGGAATAATCCATTGATTGAAGTTATAACAATGTGACTAATATAGCCAGAATCCAATGTTTTGAGATAACAAAAACTGTCTCTGCCTCGTGCCATGTCATATGCCTCCAGCTATGTCAGCATCGCATGTTTCAAGCCTAAAAAATGTAAGAACAGTGAGAAAAAGTTTTATTTTTTGAAAAAAGGGTTCCACTTTTTGTCTGGAAATTTAAAAAACAAGCTTTATAGGCACTTTAAATGTTGTTCCATTCTTTAAAATATTGCTGTTTTTTAAGCGATGTTAATTGGTTTTTATGGTCAAACATTTTTTCTTTTATTATTCAAGAAATTTCTGGACAGATAAAAAAAGTGCTGCACCTTACCTTGACCACAACAACCGATAAAAGCTCATTCTCCATGTTATCAGATTTATCTTCTAGTTTCTGCCTTCTGACATTGAGAACTGATAAACTTCCATCTCCACTGAAAACAAATGTAGTTAATGGATAATGTAATCTAAAAATAATAATTGTAACTGGTACTATACCTGATAGTAGTACTTAATTCATACTTACAACAAAAAGGGAACATTCAATCATCAACGACAATGATTTTATACACCTTTATGGTGACATTACATAAATTATATGTATGTACATTACTTAAAATCATTAATAATTGTAATAAAGTATTTTAGGTATTATCAAATTCATTTTTTTTTTAAATCTAATATACCTGGGTGAATAGAAGTATTAGCCCTATTGTTTGAAGGCACTCATTAATATCCCCTTCTGGCCAGTGTTGAGCTGACTCATTTGGAGGTTCAATGGGGCAAGAAAAATGTATATAAAAGTGATATTAAATATTAAATGAACAAAATCCCTTCATTTGTGCCACTATGTGCCAAAATTTGTGTTCAGGGTATTGGCATGTCACTGGATAGTCACTGGCTAATTGTTTTAAATTTTGTATGCTCAGAACCCTATAGATACAAATCCCTGCTTTTTAATGTAAGTAATTAATTCTGCTTCCATGAAGGGATGTTTGAAGATTCACCATCCATAATAATATAACTTCTCCCTCAAGAATAATTTCTAATGCCCAACTTTTAACATTAATTTTATCATTGTACTCTCAACAATGCTTTGGACAGTTTCATTTCAGGCCCATCCTTGAGGCCAACCGAGGCACTTGCCTCAGTAAAATTTTAGAAAAGAAACTGTGCCTATTTATATAACCATGATCTTAGCTGAGAATACCATATATAAAACAACATCCGTTAGTTTTGTCTTCATAATAACATGATGTTTGTATCAAAAAGGTCATCACTTTGCGCCATTGATGCTTATAACTTCTGTAATCATGTCATTTGTGTGGCAATTCAGTTTTATGGGCGCACAATTTTGTGAGACTTGTCAGTGAAGAAAGAAATGCAAAAAGGAGGATTGACGGTTTTAACGAACTGAAAGGATAAGCTACGACGATAAGAGCCAAACACGTTCGCATGACCAAAATGGTACCCATTATTACTGCCTCTGTTAATATTTTCTCCTGGCTAAGGCCTGCATTTAAAAGCTGGTCCCTAAGTATCAGATGTTTTTACATAAATCAAGTCAAAAGACAGTGAAGTGACCAAAAACTGACCTCAGCTTGTTCGAGTATTTCCTTCCTCTCCTCCACCCCCTGAGTAGCAGTAATAACATTTTACAGTATTGTGTATAACAATAATTTAAATATTATACCTGGCTGCCAGAAGTGTTCTGCCTTCTGGATCACAAGCCATATCTGAAATGAAATCTTCATTTTCCTTAAGTTCCATGACACTTGCTGCTTTCCGTCTGTCCCATAACTAGTTGGAATTGAAATCAAATTTAAAAACATTAAATGTTATAATATTATATAATTTATTGACAACAGACTTGGCAAATCAACTCAAACATTTTTAACTTTATTTCTTTTCATAAGTAATCAGTTCTAAAAATGACTACTTTTTATTTGTCTTGCCCTATATTAACATATAATTACATATGAACTGGAGTTACAGACTCACTTGTCCATAAAATTAATTATAAGCCATTATCTAAAAATGCTCCAACCGGGGGGGGGTGTACTTCAGGATCAAAAGGGTAGGGATGACTGTCGGAAAAGTCCCCCAAATACCCTAAAAAATACCAAGGGATAAAAATTTTCCACCTTAAGAAATACCTCTTGGTTTTAAAATTACCCTAAAAAATACCAATTGAAAGCTAAGTCCCCTCGTGTAGCACTGAACATGATATGCAGTGATAAAGGCACGCTTGTAATAGGCCAAAGGACTTTTGTCTTAACTTCTCATCAGTACGCATGTTTGCTAAAACAAAGGACTGCAAGCAGTCCAATACCTTTGGGTTTTTCAACCCTAATAAATTACCAGGCTCTTGGTTTAACACAGCCTGGATTTCTTTTAACAACCCCTAAAACTTGCAATTTTAACCCCTAAAAAATACGACGGTCATACCTACCACCCCAATATAGGGAGTACCCCCTCCCCCCAGGGTTCCAACAATGAATGTCAAATTAAGTCATAAAGATTTGCAAACACTGGTGTTTGGTTACAGATTCACACTTGTCACGTAAACAAGTACAAACCTTAACACAGCCATCGTCGTCACCAGTTGCCAGGAGATTCTCACTAATAACCTTCATGCAGTAAACTGGTGAGCTAGAATTTTGAAAACAACTGAATAAGTTCTGTTATCAGGCTTCAACTACCAATCACCAAACTTGACTCAAATCTAATGATGACTTATGCAAAGACTGCAATGTTGTCAATCACAGGACAGGTCTATCACAAAGCTTTTGATTTCATAGAATAAGTTGAGCCAGCTTTAATTGTGATAAATAAAAAATAGTTATTTATTATGACCCAATTTAAGCCCTTTTGCCCATAATATCACAATGTATTTACAAATTATCCCAAACAGGATTCACACTTTTCTTGTAATCAGCATCAGTAGTGAAGAGATACTCAGAAGAGCAGAAATGGAGCCACTGAGCAGAGAGGTTAAAAAACGGAGATGATCTGTCAATGTTGAGCCAAGATCGGCAGAGTGATTGTTGCATAGCAATGATCTAGGCACCAGAAGGATGAGGGAAGTGATCGAGGAAGGCCAAAGACAACATGGAGAAGGAGAGTGGAGCAAAAGAGACACGGGATGGGGTGGAGATCATGGGATGAGGCGCGGGTCAAAGTCGCTAACAGGAGGGAGTGGAGAAACTTTGTGATGGCCCTATGAGCCACTCACCCCACACAGGAATAAAGAGAAGTTGATGATAATGATGATGAATCAGTTTGGGAGAATTTAGCTTTCACTTTCAATAGTTTCCCTTGTTCGATAAAATCCCTTTTTCTCATTACAAAATGATTTCTTTTGTATGCATTAATATGTAAGGAGAATATAAATTTAAAGATGTTTATAACGAAGTGGCTTTGGTTGAAAGGGTAAGGTTGAAGCATATTTGTGCAAAATTAATAGTTTTATTTCCTAGAGTTAATAACATAAGTTTACAAATGGATAAAGATAGGGGTCATCAACTCAAGAAATAAAGTGTATATGTGGTGCAAACAGCGGATAAGTCCCACATAAGAATTCCTTTGATTCTAGCACTGCAACCTCACTCAAAAGTAACCTTTGTCAAGATAATTTCATTGTTGTGTACAAAACAACCCAGGCATTCTGGCCAGCTTGTTATAAAATTAAGGGAGAATATCAGGAGTTTTTTCTCTGAAAATTAGGGATATCTGCCATTCACTTTACTTGTTTTTCCATTGAAAAAAATGTACAAAAATTTGGTCTATAACAGCCTTACAACCACTACTGAAGGCCTTCTGTAGCACAGGGTAGAGAGTGAATTGAAAAGAGAAAATCTTTACAGAATTTTTTAACCCTAAGGATTCACAAACAAGCACTAAAGAAAAGAAGACTAATAAAAATAAAACTAAGAGGTCACCAAAACTTTGACAAAGAAATGTCTATTGAAATATCTGTAAACATTGACCGTATGAGGCACCAAACACTTTGTTTCTATAATTTACTTTTATTAACTTTTCTGTGCACATAATCTATATATATCATAACCAGGATGTGCAAAAAAATGGCTAAAGTTAACTTAAATTAGTGGTAAGCTTTTACAATGTATACACAAGCTGTTTTGTACCCTACATGTAACACCAAATAAAATAATCATAATTCATTACCTATGTGCTTTTCTAATGCAGTGTGCCACCGACCCTGAATCCATGTCAACTGCTTGCAGTGACTTGTCTTTAGAGGCAGTAAAGAGATCTACCATGACAGAGGAGCACATCCAAGTAAAGTTAATTCCTTCTTTGAAAGACTTCAGTTGGTCATCTTCCCCATGAGTTACTCACCCAAAGTTATCTTATCATACCTTAGTCATCTCACCCAAAATTCTATAAAACCTTGCCCATAGTAATGTTTATGTCACCCCAAGTTCTTGAACATCTTATCCCCAGGAAAGGTCATGTCACCACTAACCCTTAGACTTTTCACCCCAAGGGTCAGTAATGTTACGTCCCCAAATCCTTGGACATCTTATCCTAGAAGGGTTGGTCATGTCACCCCAAATCCTTGGACATTTTATCCTAGAAGGGTTGGTCCTGTCACCCAAGTCCTTGGACATCTCACCCTAAGGGTTGGTCATGTCACCCCAAATCCTTGGGCATCTTATCCTAGAAGGGTTGGTCATGTCACCCCAAATCCTTGGACATCTTATCCTAGAAGGGTTGGTCATGTCACCCCAAATCCTTGGACATCTTACCCTAGAAGGGTTGGTCATGTCATCCCAAATCCTTGGACATCTTACCCTAAGGGTTGGTCATGTCAACCCTAATCCTTGGACATCTTGCCCCAAGGGTTGGTCATGTCACCCAGAATCCTTGGACATCTTGCCCTAAGGATTGGTCATGTCACCCCAAATCCTTGGACATCTTACCCTAAGCGTCAGTCATGTCTCCCTAGATCCTTGGGCATCTTGCCCTAAGGACTGATCATGTCACCCCAAATCCTTGGACATCTTACCCTAAGGGTCAGTCATGTCTCCCTAGATCCTTGGACATCTTGCCCTAAGGACTGATCATGTCACCCCAAATCCTTGGACATCTTACCCTAAGGGTTGGTCATGTCACCCCAAATCCTTGGTGATCTTGCCCTAAGGATTGGTCATGTCACCCCAAATCCTCAGACATCTTACCCTAAGTTGACATCTCACTTAGTATCTGGTTTGTATCTGTGGGGCATTATTCAAGAATTGGTAATACTTAATAAATCTTTACTCTCTTTAGGGCACTTATATTCAGACAAGTTTATTATGGTATTTTTAAATAATTACTGTTGCCTTCGACAATCGTTTAGCAAACACTTACACTTTCCATCCAGAGAGAAACTCAGAGCTCTGCATGATTTTTTGTGATGATTCAGTTCCATTAGCACTCTATTGCCATCAGTTACCGAATATGAATGACTAAAGAAATAAATCAAAGGAGTTTGTAGCAATAATTACATTAGTATTGAAAACAAAACATTTCATAGATTTCTAACTAATAGTAACGACATGGTTATGCAAATGCTGCCAAACTTTGATTGAAGTGTAACGTGTCCTATAGATTTTTGGCTTTTTGAGGTGATTTGTTTGAAAGCCAAGGATCCTACTATTTCAAATGACAAATATGAATGAGCTTTAATTGTTGACTTACAAGCGTCATATTTTTTATCTTATATATGGGCTGAACTGGAACACCATTTAAATTAACTTCTTAATACATGGATATGTCCTTCCCATGAAAGAACCAAATAAGCAGTTTTTATCTTTATCGAATCTACAAAAGATAAAAAACACTCCTTTCAGAATGAGGGAACACCAAGGATTACCCAGAAACCCTTGTGTGCACAGTTCATAACCGGTCCTGAATGAGCAAGTCCATGAAAAGATCCATCCTGCCGGACAAAGATCCAGAAACAAAAGACACAAAGCACAGAAAAACGACAGATATCTCAAAGAAATAGCATCACAGCCCTTTGCCACTGAAATGATATTCTAGCAAACATCAAGAGAAACAGAAAACAAAAATCAATTAAAAGAAATAAGGTCGCAACCACCAGTTACACTCAAGTGAGTCTAACTCAGAAGGGCAAATTTCTCAAAACAAACAGCAAAACACACAAAAAAAAACCATTTTCTTCAGGCTAAAACGGCAGTAGGTTTTGCTGCCTCACTTCAATCAGCAGCAATTAACCTAAATACTTAATTTTAATTTCTTTATTCACTAATAATTAAGAGCCCCTCATCATTAAGAGTCCTTCACTATAAAGAACCTCTAACTATCAAAAGCAACTGTAAGAGCACCTTACAAAAAGAGCCCTGTCCATTATTAAGCTTCTTTTAGAAGGCTAGAATTTAATGGAAGTCCCAATACCTTTTATAGTCAATTTGCCACATCAAAAGTTGACAACTGTTAAATTGCAAATAGTAACCTATATTTGAAACCCACATACATAGGAATACAGGTGCTATAAGTATATACTTTTCAGGCGTCTCTCATATCATTAAGAATGATCTATTTTACTCAACCACTTACATCACAACAGTTCCCTCAACCTCTCCTGTTGCTAGTACATCTCGGCTTGGATGAAAACTGATGTCAAATGCTTGGCTTGAGAGATTTATGTCAGCTGGTGCTCCTTCATTCTCTGATTCTAAGAGCTTAATTGATAAAATATATTTATCTTGTGAGGTCATCAGCAATGCACATACATGATTGCCTCTATGTATACAAGTCATGTTTTACGTACATCCAAGACTTTAAAGGTTACGGTTTTTCTTATCCGTCTCTTACAATTTTACAAGTACATGCTCTGCACCACCAGTGCATCAAGCACTTTTTACTGAGTGGATTTATTTTATGATTATTCTATATACATATGTCTAAGTATACACATATCAAAGGTACATTGCAAAAAAAGTTTCAAACAAAGTTTCAAACAATTTTGCACAAATTCAGATACATCAACACTTACAAAATTTTGTTTTGTAAATTATCTGCTCAACATATAATACACAAAAGCCTTGTATTCAAAAATAAAAAAACAAAAAGGAAGGTTTGATGTTTAATTTCTTCTCGCTCAACTACTCCGAAGTTCCTAATAATAGTATAGAGCAGAATAGTGGTAAAGGGTAGAAAAATCTTTCAAAATTAATAGTATAGAATGCATGGAATAATAGTATAGGCTAGAAAGACTTTAAATGCAAGTTTGTAAAATAAACCACAATTTTGATAAAAAAAAGTATGAAATAACTTTTTTTCTTGGAGATGGGTGCTGCTTCTTCTCAAAAATAGGATTGACGAATGTAAACACTGAGCATTCTGTCTCAGGAGAAGAATATTGATAGTCTGAAAACCTGCAGTTGAGATGCTTGGCTTTCAAAACCCAGAAATTACTAATAGTGCAGTCCCAAATAAGGCCCATATAGAGTGGAAATTTAGTCAAAAATAAATAAAAGTACATATACTATTGTTAACCCTAGAATGCAAGAAGAATAAAAGTTACACATATGCATGAGGTGGAGGTCAATTGGACCCCCCCCTATCTGACTTCAAAAGTATGCAACCAATTGCCATGAAACTTTGTATGCATAATAAGTGTCATGTAAACTTCCAATTAAGTGTAGTCACATTGTTACTAATTGGTTTACATGGCAACTGTAGCACAGAAACAACACTTCCAAATGTAAAATCAGTGTTCTTCAAGGATCTTCATCTAATCGATGTAAAATCAATGTAAAAACCTTGCACTTGTAATGAATATATATGTTGTCTTTCAACTAATTTAAATCACATGATCTCTAATTAGTTTCCATGGTAACAACAGCAAAATACTGTCAAAACTGCAAAACTGTCAACACCAAAATGTTGCAATCAGTTGAGAATAATGACATTTCGCTTAGCAAGGTAGTTGCAAGTGATCAACTAACTCATCTTGAAATCCAAAAAAATTAACCATGTTGCCATGGCAACCACTTCCAAAAATCCATAATGGCAGTCATTGGCCAAGTTTCAGATTTTGTAAATTTGTTTAAAAAAGTTCAAAATCAACTAGAAATATTTATAAACATGAACTTTCAAAGAAAAACTACTGAACTTGTAACACAGACAAAAATACTTAAGTTTCAGTCAGAGTAGGCAGAATACCATTTTTTAAAGCAAACGATGAGTTTTGTTGTTTCCTTTGATGACATCATTAAATTAAGTTCAAAAGATGTGTCATTAATCAGAGAACAGTTGTGCCAAACCTTTTGGCAATTGGTAAAATGGCACATTTTTTATCCCAAAAATCAAAATGACCCCCCCCTAACACCTTCTAGGGTTAAGAACTTCAGAGTATTAATATGGTGTACGTGTACCTTTTCATTATTTTCAGTCATTGATAGATCTAGGACGCATCATTGCATCCAGGGATGCAATATTATCCGTATGGACGCAAAAACTTAACACCAGCATGTCCGAATGGACACAAAGTAGTTTCAGCGAAGAAAAAATTATCAATTTGCAGCCAACTTTGTTTTTGCATTAAGAACATAGTGTGTGTTCAACTTTTAATTGAGGGAATCGATCATGGATGAGATATCGTCTCTGCCATGAAGCCAGAAAACTAGTCCTATTGGAAAACGGTTGTATAAACTTTCCAAAGACAATATTTACTCGCCATTTTGCTCGAAGCATTTCAAGACAAGCCTTAAGAGACTTACAAGCATCACGATTTTCAAGACACCTATGAGTGTGCACATGCCATCACAACAAATGATAAGGCCATTCTGACAGCAATGAAGCTGGTGTACTTTATGGTGAAGACCCTGAGCCAACATCGCAGTTTATAGAACAGATCAAGTTCCAAAGATTTCTGGATCTGTTTAGAATACATTTTTGAAACTTTAATCCTCAGACAAATCATTTCATAACTTTTTTTCAATGAAACTACTGTTTTGTCATTGGTTGTTTTGACAAATAATGCTTTGAATGCACAAATTTTGCAATGTATTCTGATTAGTTATTTTTTTACATTTGGTTTACCAATGTTGAGCAACTAAATTCTCTACCTGTTGGTGAAAATGCAACCTGATTCAGTCAAAATCCGAACTTTTTAATTTTTTTTAACACAATTGCCAACTTTTTGCATAAAAGTAAGCACACAGGAGTGGGTAAGCATGTTTGAGGAACCACTCTCTCTGAAGAACCCTTGTTAGCAGTTGTAAAGCTACTGTTGTAAAATAAATAATGTTAAACTAAAAAGTTAGTGTATTAATTGTTTCTATTTCAAAAATGTTGCTTTCAAAATAATGCTGTTTGTCCAACAGAAGAAATTACTTTTGTATCATTTAGTAGACTGTTTGATTTCATGGGCTAAACAAAAATATGAAAAATGAAAAAAAAAAACAGGACTCATGAATATTAAAGAGGACCCCCAAATCCAGGAAATGGACCCCATTTTCAACAACAAGGGGTCCAATGGACCCTCACTTTCCAGATCCTAGATCTATCACTGGTTTTTATATAAATAAATAAAACACAAAACACATTCGCGTAAAATGAGTTCTTTTTAAATGCTCCTCATCCTCCTGCAAGTCCCTATTTTTTATGGTGATGTAAATCGATTTTTAAGGCTGGCGGATTTTAGGGTGTGCTGCCGGACCAATGTTGCCGCCTCGTCATGCTGATCAATCGAGAAAGTACTTGACATGTGCGTTTACATGGGCAGTTCTTTTACAAACTAAGGAGTAGAGCTGCAACTCATAATGAACATGTCATACAATGCACAATTTCATTTACTATAGTCAAGCTTGCCGCAATAAATAATAAAAAACGAAACTGGAAAAAATCTGCGATACACGAGCACGTGCAGCCTTTTTACCTCTTGTAAGCAGAAAGTTTTCTGATAAATCTTGCTGGACAACTTTTTTACAATCTAAAAATTACGCGAGGCTAAATGTTGAGTGACCTGATGGTTAAAAAACTAAAATGCTTAATTTTTCACAAAAATTGCGAAAACACACTCACCTCCGCCATCTTTGTAGTTTCATTTTTTGCGCTTGCGCAAATTGAAGAAAAACCTTTAACTTGAGCCACGTGACCTCTGACTTGACAATAAGCGCGAAAATGTCGCAGTAATGTGATAATATCCAAACATTGAGAAAGTAACTCTACTCTGGAAGGGATATGGAAGCCCTCTTCTACTCTTGCTGATGATGTTAGACCGGTCTTTGTACCCACCTCTTCTTTCTGTAGGAATTGGCAGATTTATCTCGTGGGCAGCTTTACTTCCGCTTTTGTCATCCGTCACTTGCATCGTGCTGTCCGTGTTGTTTAATTATGACGAGGTGACAAAAACTCATTGCCAGGTAAATATTCGTCAGAAGAGGGCTAGTAGAGCAAAAAGTATTTGACAGTTAGGCTGGCTCTAGTTTTTCAAAATGTTACCAATGGCAATACTAACTCTGGTATGTACCCGGTACTTTTCTCCTTCTAACCAGATTTTATAATGGCTCTTGAAACTGAGAGCTCTCTTCAGATCCTTCTCAACCATATAACAATTTTGATATTGATAGCCTGTCCGTTAAAACTTTTCCATTTATAGAGTTAAGTAACCTTTTTTGAGGAATTCGAAAGTTATTTGGTGCAAGAACCTCTAAATTTTCAATAACGAATTAATGAACCCCAGCCAGTTTATAAGTATCTAGCAGGAGCAAAGCCTCCCCCCCCCCCGAGGGGTGGGGTACTCCAGGGTTGAAAGGGTAGGGATGACCGTCAGAAAAGTCTCCAAAATACCCTAAAAAATACCAAAGCATAAAAATTTTCCACCTGACAAAATACCTCTTGGTTAGAAAATTATCCTAAAATTTGCTCTTAATTGAAAACTGACATTTTTCCCTAGAAAACTAGTGAGTTGGCGTTAAGCCCCCCCCCCCTGTTGTGCTGAACGTGATATGTAGTGAATAAATGCACTGACAATCACCAAAGAACATTTGAGTTAACTACTTGTCAGTATGCACCTTCATCAAAACAAAGAACTACAAATGCAAGCTGTCTAATAGCTTTACATTTTTCAACCATTTGGGCCTTTGCTCCCATGTCTGAAGGTTATTTATCCCCCCCTCCCCCTTTCGCCTCTCTAGCTTCTCCTTTTAAACTTGAACAAGATTAAAGACAACTGAAAATGAGAAAATGGAAATTGAACAAAGTAATCAAGCAAGTTATTGAAGATATAATGCAATTCTCCCAAACATGTTCTAAAAAATATATGTACGGGTTCCATTTGGGAGAAGTAACCAATATTTGATACTCAAAGGGATAACCTTTCTTATCATTATTGTGTTGTTAGCTTTTTTGACTCATTATAGAGAAATAGCTGATTTGTCTATTTAGCATTGTGGTAATTCTTGGTGCTATTTGAAGCTCAGAAAAAACTAATTATTTTTTCAGGTTGCAAATTATTTTCCATCTATAAGTGCTGCAACTGGGGACTTTACTCCACAGACGTATATCTGGAGAATAGGAGTTGCTTTACACTGTGTGCCAAGACTAGCAAATGCATTCACTTATTATTTCTATTATCTAAATGCATTCAATGACCAGACAAGTAGTTGTCTTTGTTTTTTGAACAAGGTTAATACAGGACTTCACCTTGTAGAGAATGTAGCACTGCTCTCTTTGACATATGTCTCGTCGACAGAAAACTATGGTAAGATTCAAAATAGTTTTAACACTATGTATGTATACAGTGTTTATAGAATAATAGTTTAGAGGAGCAAGAAAAATTCAGTGTAAGCAAAAAGCATTTTACTTTTTATGCCATCATTTATTTTGTGCCTGATCCAATAAACAACAGACCCCTTATACTAGCTATTCACCTGAGTGTTTTTTAATCTTCTAGGTTAAGCCAGATTGTTTTGAAATAAGATGCTCAATGGGCAGTTCTTTTTTATGTATGGTGTTAGCATGTATCTGCTTGCCACTTATTTAATATTAAATAGAAACTATTTTGCTATTTTGCCTTTCCCCCTCCCCCGGTGTCCAATTTTTTTTTATTATTTTTTTTTTTTACAGAAGTTAAAAGAATTTGGCCAAAATTTAGAATACTTGTATGAGAAAAGTATTGTCAAATCATTTAAATATGTTTATGAGAAAGAAATTCAGTCTTAAGAATCTCTTGGTAAATTTTTACAATTATATAACGCATCATGGTATTTTCTTTCTTAATAGCTGTGCATGAAAAAAGTTTTATTGTCTTCATGGTTGCTTCAATGTTCTACATGTTTACAACATGTATGATGTTCCGATTGACTGCTCAAGTGCCAATGACATTTAAGGTTTGTCTTGTGTAACTTATTCCTTATATTTATTATTGTGTGTGGTTACACACCTGGGTTACAGTTGGTTTTTTACATGAATTGTTAGGTATTTTAAAAGTTACCCTTTTCCTGTCGATGGTTTAACACCAGACCTAAAAAAAGTTATCAGTTTTTTAGTTTGTTGAAATATACATATATATATATACATTTTTTTTATTGCCATATTAAAATTTGAAGACAAGCAAAATGAATGGTCTGACAATTTATATAGGGATTCAACGACAGGGCTAATAATTATTCTACTCTTCAAGACTAAGATTAAAATAGTCATTTTGTAGGTTTTAACATTGAACTGGTTCAAAAACTGAAATACTAATAGGTAGTTTAAGACAGACAGACACCAAGACGGATGGAGAGACCGACAGAGAGAAATAGAATTAGAAAGATAAATTCAGCGACTTGATAAATAGACATGCAGATGGTTGGATGGTGAGAGGAAGGGATAGAAGATGGAGGGAGAGATAGATAGACGAGTGGATATATAGATAGATAGACAGACAGACAGAAAGACACAGACAGTCACTGGGACAGATGGAGAGACAGACAGACAGACAGAGAGAAATAGAATTAGATAAGTACTTTAAAGTAGATATAAAAAGACATGCAGATGGGTGGATGACTTTAGAGGGAGGGGTAGATAGATGAGTGGATATATGTAGATAGATGAGATAGAGGGAGGGGTAGATAGATGAGTGGATATATGTAGATAGATGAGATAGAGGGAGGGGTAGATAGATGAGTGGATATATAGATAGATAGGTAGATACTAAGGTGGTCTAGATAGTTGATTTTTGTCCTTTAGATTATACTCAAGGCTTTTAGCTTAAATAGTTTCATGAGGTGTTATGCCTTGAAAAAGTTAATATCAATTGATTTAAGTACCAGCAATCCTGAAAGTGGCAACTTTCTAGTGTCTTCTTTAACTCTGCCAGTTATAGCAGTTTGATTGGGGTTCTGCAACTGGACCTTCACAGACCTGGCCCTGTTCTAATTTAACAACCCCAATCTCCACAAATTTAGATTAAGTAATATATAAGTTTATAAAGATTAATTGATAATGTATTTTAAACAGGAGAGGCAATCATTGAAATGGAAGGTTGGACTTCTTGTGACAAATTATTCCTCATTTGCTCTAGCAGTGTACTTCTTCTTCAGGCATAACTGGTACTGTGAAACTGGAAGTATCCTTTATAAATGAACAATGTCTATATATGCCCAAAGGGTGTGTAGCAACTCATATATTTCTACCATCAAAACATTTTTGAGATTGATGAACTGCATTGCAAATAAACCTTCAACGGGACTTCCCAGAAGGTGTTCAAATTCCAGTAGAATGATTTTCTGGGTTTTTTTGGTTCAAGGATTTTACACTTTAAAGTGCTAAATTTTTGACATGTAGAATTTGAACATCACAGAAGTTTTCCTTCTTAACATCATAAAAATTTACTTTCTTTGGAAATGTCAACATCTTGGCAATTTTATTGTCTTGGAAACTTTTAAGTTTAAAAACATTTCAAAAATTTTAACATAATAAGAACTTAAATTGCTTTCAAATTTTAACATCTTGAAAAACTAATACCAGCTTGGCTATGTGCATCTTGATTGGTTTAGAAATAGTAGATGTGAGACAATATTTTCCTCCTAAATAGTAGATAATGAGACCAAAACAAAATGGTGGACTGAAGTAGTCGCTTTGTGACAGTTTCAAATCATGATATTGAAAAAGTTTGCTTTAAAAACACTGGATATTTAAAACAGTCTAAAGAAACTCTGTTTTATGCCATTTACGGCATTTTGTAGTTGACAAACTGTCAAAACATGTTTGTTGTACATGTTATATAGGCCATGCTTTTCTTAAAAATCTTTCGTTTTCTTGAAAGGAAGTTTGTTGCCTCAGTGGATAGTGGCTTAATGAATATCTGCCTCGCGCCTT
The DNA here is from genome assembly GCA_027575215.2 of Hydrozoanthus sils. Lineage (NCBI taxonomy): Eukaryota > Metazoa > Cnidaria > Anthozoa > Zoantharia > Hydrozoanthidae > Hydrozoanthus > Hydrozoanthus sils. The sequence goes on from JAOBRD020633074.1 coordinate 25,198, forward strand.
CAGCGCTCAGTAGATATTCAGCCACCATCCACCTCAATTGAAGTAGAATAAGTGTTAAATATGAGCATTTAACCCACAAGTCTTACAACCAAACCATGAGTGTTGGAAGTCAGATCTGCATGCCCATATCAAAGCTTTGATACTAAGATTGTTGCTTAAAGCTGTAATTAGTATGAGTCAGTGCTTTCTCAGATATAGAGCCCTGTTATTTGACAGGCCTTGTCATAAAATTAAAATTATTTTCTTTGACATACTATTTTTCTCTTGAAAGTGTATAGCCTTTTTGCCCTGAGTGAATATGTTACTGTATTATCCAATATCGCCTTTCATTCTACTATTGCATGGGATTGCAGTGGAGCAGCTTGGATACTTGTACACAAAACTCAGAAAGAAGTTATGGACAAGATGAACTGAAGAGCCAGAAAATTTAGTTCTTCTTGTGATCATTTGGTACTTCCATCATGCACATGTAATTTATGTACAAGTATTGTGTTTTAGTTGACTCAAAGGTTTTATAACAGTTTTATAACAGCTCGAGTTTTCTACTCCGAGTACTTTCAAGTATTAAAACATTATGCAGAAATTAATATTTAAATACTTGCTTACTGTAACGCTCTATTAAGTCCCCTCTCTAATAAGCCCCCTGTCTATAGCTTCAAATTCTAAATAAGCTGGGTGCCCTCTCTTAGAAGCCCCCCCTCCCCTCCTAATGTAAGGACAATGAAGCTAAAAAACAAGGCATTCTATATCAAAAATACATTTTGCCAATGGTTATATATATATATATCTTTATAAGTTTTTGAAAAGTGCTGATTAAAACACCAGAGGAAAACAAAGTTACTAGTTGCTATTAAACTTGTTTAGCAACCATACTTCATGTTGTGTTTCTGTCTTTGGCTAATGACAATTTTTAAATAACCCCCCCCCCTCCCCTCTCCCTAATTAGCCCCCATCTGAAAGGTCAAAAAATGAATAAGCCCCCCGGGGGCTTATTAGAGTGTTTACAGTAACAACACTTGATTCCAAACTTGTGGCAGAGTACTGTCAGATTGAGGGGCTGAGGTTGTTGTTGCTTAAATGGTTTAGTAAGCAATTTGGCTGAAAAGCTTTTTGAGTGATTGTTTTCCAAAGCTAGGAAATTTGTCGTAAAAAATTCTTTATTTTTCTACCCAAATCATCACCTGTATTTTTTAGACTCTAATACATCAATTGCAAGTGGCCGACTTTTCTGCAGCATTTTTTGTTTCAGTTGCCTCAAGTTAAATTAATTTAGTTCACTCTATGTTCCTTTTGTTATTTTCTAAATAATATACTTTAAAAGGCTGTCAATAGCAAACTACTGTAGTAAAGAAAGGAGGTAAATATTTTGGGGTTTATTAAAAACAATATACATAACACTTTTCATACTAGGAAATTTCAGACCATTATAGGAGACAGATCAGAGGCCTCAGATTTTCTGGAAAACACCAAGCAGATGAAATTTATAAGTTATTTATTATATGGTTTTTTCAAACTTAAAAAGAAAAAAGTTTGTAACACAAGATAATCCTACCATCTCAGCGGCCAATCAAAATTGCCAGTTTCTGCCTGGCCATATAATTATGAGTAATGAAATTCCTACATAAACAACACTTGTTGTATTCTATTTCTAGTGTCAGCTGTCAAGAATCGCTGACTAACAGCACTTACCCTTTGGAATAAAGTGATCTTCTAGTATATCACAGAATACAACTCTCTTAGTATATTACAGAACACAACAACACCTGAGCAGAAAGCTCTCTTGTAATTGGCTAATCTTGTTAGTAACAATGCTGACACCATTATCCTCACACATGAAAGATAACTAAAAGTAGTATCTTCACTGTGTGTGATGAAGATATGATTTTTTAGTAAAAGGAAAGATCCCAGTATTTCATCAGTATTTTATTTGTAGTATTTAAGCTATTTAATAGTAGATTGTTATTATTATTTCACTTGTGTTAAGATTTATTTTTTCATTTGAGGAAAAACTGTAAATGTTGTTTTTTTAAAATCCAATTTGATTATTATAACTTCTATTATAAGCCTAATTAACAAAAGAAAAACCAAATACAATCTAAGAGGCTCAAATATACTTTCTCTTTCAAAAGTCAACAGCACCAAAAGGTCTTTTTGCTACTTTGCATCAAAAACTTGGAATGCACTTCCAGAAACTATTCGTGCTGTGGCAGGGACAAAGGATTTCATAAACAAGGTCCACCACAAAATTTTACTTACAAGATATTTTTAATTATTGTTATAGTACAGTAATGTTATTGTAAATAGTTTCAAATAGTATTTTAGACTAGTGAATTTTTAGCTTTGCATATTAACTCTATATAAATTTTATTTCATTTTATTGTAGTGGGCATCCTGTAAAGTAGCCTTTTAGCTAAGTGTTGTTTTCCACTTTAAAAGAAAAAAGAATTTAGTTTACTTTTTAATGCTGCAAACAGTTACTAAGTAAATATCTAAAACAGTAACTAAAATTGAGTGTAGTTAACTGTACATTGATATTGTATCTAATGAAATTATATTTTTTTATTAGTATCTCAAGTGAATGGTCCCTGTCTAGCTTGTTTATCAATGTGTATTCAGCAGTGCTATTCATAGATGAATAACAAAAGAGTAAAAGGATAGTAAAAGTATTACAATTAACAGTCAGACCAGTAATGTTGATTATTTTATTCTTTTTTCACTTGGTAATAGCTGGATAGCCTGCAAGCAGTTAATGGTGTTCAAACCCAGATCCGTAGGTAGGGACCCCCCATTCCCCCCCACCCCCACCCACACACACACACACACACACAGGCTGTGATCAAAAGGTCCACTTTTTAAAAAATACGCAACTATTTAAAAAATACGCAGTCGATGATAGCATTCAACTCAGGTGAAACAGATTTTGTTATATTTGTAGCTCAAAGAGCAGGAAATCAATTACAAAGGAGGCCCAAGGAGAAAAAACTTGGAGGTAAAGTTGATCGCGTAACTGCATGCACCCGTGGCATATTGATCAATTTATTAAATCACTAGCTTGCATATATTGCCGTAGTCTGAGATAGGTTTTCTTGATTAAACAAAAACAATATTCTTTAAATTTCATGTCAGTTGTCATCAAGTTTCTCTTTTATCTTGTACATGATTCCAGGAAACCAGCATTTTGTGTAAGTAACAAAAACATGGCTGGTGTCCCAGTGGATTTGGTCCCCCGCGGATATGGTCCCTCTGAACCAAATCTGCTAGACGATTTGGTCTCCCATGGATTTGATTCCCCCAGTAACATTATTCAAGGAACAAAAATATATCTTTTAGCAAAATTACTTTATCTTGCCACACGCATCAGCCAGTGACGGTGTCAATATCCACTTTGAAAAATGGTTTAAATTATTAAGGACAGGAAGAGCATTTTACTCATGCTTCAATAATTTACCCCATGCTGTGTGCCAGCATACACACTTTTCTTTTTATAAGAAATCTTGCTTTTTCCCTAGCTAGCATTTTGATACATATATAATTCTTGAAATATTCCCAAATAACAGTTTCAAACTAAGTCATCATTTTGTTGAAGCAGTGAAACCAAAAGTACGTGTGGCAAGATAAAGAAACATTGCAGGCAGAAGAACGAATTTTTTAAACTGGATTCTTATTTGCTTTCAGTTAAAATATCGAAAATTGAGCTTTTTTTATCTTGCTACATGCGTCCACAAGCATCAATATCCACACTTGGATGACTTCTCTAGAAAGTTTTATTAGAAATGACGCAAACCTTCGGCATGTTATATAACCATCGTCATAATCCGGGTTACAAGTGTTTGAAGTTTACAAGCTTTTGTCATCAATGTGGGCAGGGGGTCACGGCCCCCTTCCCCTATCAATTTGGTTGGGGGGCCAGGCTTCTCCCCCCCCAAATAATTCTCTAATTCTTAATTCTCTAGCTGACAACAGCAACTTTTGAATAGGAGTTTCAGATTTTATGATGAACTATTACAGTTTCCACTGTGTGCCCCCCCCCTCCCCCCAATAAATTTTTGCTTATGTCGCTCATGATCAAATATTTGTGCATGAATTATTAAGTGATTACATGCTCAACTTTTTTATAAAACAGTAAAAAGTTTTGGTCCTTTATGGCTGTTTATGTCTCATATTTTGTTATACTTTGTATCTGTAATGCAAAAAGTGATTAGAAATGGAGAAACAACAATTTAGAACATTTTTTTTCGAACTTTTAGAGCAAAAATCTTGAAAGTCAGTTGTGAGAAACTTTTGCACAAATCATCTTGAGTAATGTCACAGTTCTGCCTGATAAAATTGTATGTAAACATACTAGTAAAAATATAGATATAAATATTTATAAAACTAAATCGTTTTTGATCAACTATCTAGAGTAAACTTTACATTAATTGATTTGCTTTATTTTAAATTAAAGAATTGTTGTTTTAATGAAAAAAAAACTTGCATTCCCCAATAATATGGGCCATACCCGGAGGGGGGGGGTACTTCGGTTTAAAAGGGTAGGTATGATCCTTGAAAAAGTCCCCAAAATACTCTAAAAAATACCAAGGGATAAAAATTTTCCACCCTAAAAAATACCTCTTGGTTTTAAAGTTACCCTAAAAAATACCAATCGAAAGCTGAACATTTTCCCTGGGTAGCTAGCGGGTCGGTGCCAAGTCCCCTTGTGTTGCGCTGAACGTGATATGCAGATAAAGGCGCGCGCGCAATAGGACGTTCGTCAGTGGACTTTTGCCTTAACTTCTTTACGCACGTTTGCTAAAACGAGGGACTGCAAGCAGTCCAATAGCTTTGGGTTTTTCAACCCTAAAAATACCAGGCTCTTGGTTTAACACAGGATTTCTTTTAACAACTCCAAAAAAATACCAGACTGGCAATTTTAACCCCTAAAAAATACAGTCATACCTAGCTACCACCCCAATATAGGGAGTACCCCGGAGGAGGGAGGGGAGGCATACTGATTTATGAAGCTGTGAAACTCGGGACATATTTAGTCGGTATCTGTTTATACCAAAGTGAATGAAGCTCGCGACTCTTAAAAAACGGCTGCTTAAAGAACACTGAAGGTCAAAGGTTTTCAAATATAATAACAGCAGGAGCTCATAACTAGTTGGCTCCTAACACTGAGTCCCGATTAAAGTCAGTACGAGAAGCCATTCCAGTTTTATAACCGAAAAATTTCTTCAGAAATGCTTGCAGATAGCTAGCCGAAACATTTTGGTTATAAAAATGGAATGGCTTCTCGTACGGACTTTTGTTCTACGACTATATTGCAGAATCAATATATTTTCAAATACAGTAATGCGCGTGGTATATACAAAAGATGAACGCCGTGAGATTACTGATGAAATTAATTGAAGAGGTTTGGACTTTCAAAAAATGTTTTGATTCATTAAATCTCAGGACAGTCGCTTTAAAACCTTGTTATTGATTGCATTAACTTATACGCACCTGATGAGAGAGGACCGTTCAGTTCTCTTGAAACAGCACTGTAGTGCAATAAATGCATTGATCTTTCACAAACCACGCTAAGAAGCTCCGTTCATTGTTGAGCATTTTCCGGCCACCGGAATAATCTCACCAGACGATATATATATATACATACATATATATACAGTCGATCCAGGAAAGGTTGTCCACATAAAATCACATATAAATCACACGTGACTAGACATATATCTCACATGTGACTTTTTATGCAATGTGAAAAAATATGCATATTCTTTAACATGCGAATGGTAGGGAAAATTATAACAAAAAATTTCACGCTAAAAAATCGCGAGGTGTACTGAATGAAGTGTTAATTATAACTCTATGCCCTTGAGGCAAGATACAAAAGTGGTGAAACCTGGCCTATATATCTTCGTTGGTTCCATAGTAAATTTATTAAGATTATTTTTAGAAGACGTTGGGATTTCGTTTTGATTGCAGGTATAAACAAAATGCCAAGAGCCTGTTCGTTGGCGTACAGCTTATTGCAAGGACATTACATGTCAGAGGACTTTACATTTCCATGCTTTGTACTGTTTTGGGGCTAACAAATAAATCTCTTACTACCCCCTCATTCAGTTTTTCGCAAAAACAGCCTTTGCCAAACAATGCGCCAACGAAAATCGTTCGAATAAGCTCTTGGCATTATCTAAATTAAAGTTCTGCAACTTTCCCCAAAGTTTGCAAACAAAACTACCAGTTGAGCTTTTAAAACGATTTCAACTAAAATATTGTTATTTTACTCTTTTTGTATAACATCAGGCATGACAAATAGTTAACACCTCATTTCTTATACGTAAAATTAACACTTCCTTTCAGTTCATCTCACGCTTTTATAACGTGAAATATTTTGCTATTTTTCTACCCATTGCATGCAAAACAATACGTATTTTGTCACAGTGCAATTTACATTTCTTGTATAGTTACGTGTGAGATATATGTGTAGTCACATGTGCGGTTTAACTTTATATAAATATGTTTTTCATAGACAACCTTTCCTGGATTGACTGTAACTTGTTTACAAAAATTCTACTTTTTCAAAAGGTATATATACATATACCTTTTGTACGTCCATTAAATAATTGATGACAGGTGTGTTACTTTTTACAAAGAAAAGTAAAAGGTGCTTAATTACATGTGTTACCAACTCTAAAAAGACAATGATTAGCAGTAATCACAACCTTCCCATCTCATGAAAAAATGTGTTGTTGATCAGTGTTTGGTGACGGTGTACATTGTCTCATTTCAACTAACTTCAGCTAGTCACACTTTTTATTGCGCAGTTGCAATTAATCGTTATTACAGGTATTTCAGCTGTCAACACCTTTTCCATGAAACTACAAAAGCAATATATATATCCTATATATTTGTTTCAGAGCAGAGTTTTTGTAAACAAGTGTATATAATATATATACATACACTCATTTGCAAATTGCAAAAACATTGCACTAGAAATAAATATAGATCTCTTTTGTTCTCTATTGTTTCAGCTGTCGAATTTAAACAAAAAAGGTAACTGAACTTAGGTATTTTCAATGCTGCATCTTCTACAAAATCAAAATCAGGCATTGAACACGTCATAACTAGCAGGGTCGACTGACCCAATTATCTCACAAACGTCACTAAATAAGAACATAATTATTTCATTAGAAGCAGAGGGTATAAATACCCCTGCCCAATTAGA
>JAOBRD020633075.1:0-15342 GCA_027575215.2 Hydrozoanthus sils
TCCCCCCCCAAAAAAACTTTTTGCATCACATCCATGATTTATTTTTTTCTTTCCTAGCAAGGTAAACTTTACGGGTTAGGCTTTTTGTTTCGCTAACACACTATGTACAAAATTGTTAAAAGAAATGGCAAAACTTGAAAAAGATTTAAGATAAAATGCAAGTGTATTACTAAGATTAACAACAGATTACAAAGGAGATCATTTCGCTATGGGAGGGATACGTTTATAGAAGTTCGACAGTTAAAACACAAGTTGCAGGGTGAAAACGAACCGTTTATCGATATGCATCGCTCTGAAAGAAATCGGTACTATGTGCTCCAAAGAGCTCAGAGTGTCTAGGGTTCCAGTTCAGTTCTTTAGCAGCGTTTTGAACTGAGAGGACATTTTTTTAGATATAGAAATGATCCTACGAACTACTAAATGTTTACCTGCCCTAGTAGACACAAAGAAACAAAGTAATAGTGATTTTTGCTTTTACTGACTTTCTTTTTAAACAGACCAGTAAGTTGGAAGCAATTTAGAAGTTAAGAAATGTATTTTGGGGGTTGCCCAAAAAGAAATCTTTACCTTTAAATCTAAAAAAAATGTTTTATTTTTACTTTTGTTAGTGAAACACTTTGAATCTGTAACTGTTAATAATTTTTTTTAAACTTCGCTTTTGTCAATGAAATGCTTTAGGTATTGTCTTAGGCTGCTCACCATTTTGATATCTCTATCTTTTTCTCTGTGTCTGTCTGTCTGTATATCTCTTTCTAACTCTCTCTGCTGAGTAAACATAATGTGACATATCCTAAACTCATTGAAAATTCATTAAACAATAAAAATGGCTAATTTGATTTCATCACGCGCATGAGTCTTGATGCCCCCAAAACCGGCTGTGACGTTCACAAAAAAATTCTTTCAGTTCGAGATGTTTTCTATGTAATGATTTGGATTTTGAGACACAAATCGGCAAGTATCTGGGTTACTGTTCAAATTTTTCTTTTTTTTACCAACAGCGCCGTCCTTATTGAACCACCTGAGTTTCGCCAAAACGTAACAAAAAAGTAACGATGTCTCAAATTTTATAAAATTTAAAATTTGTTTTCGCAGTGAAAAGATTAAAGGTAAAAAAGTATATTTTGTTTGCTAACTTCTAAATTATTTTTCAAAAATCTTCTCCTAATACAAACACGCACACACACATTTATTAATTCAGGCATCTTAGCACAAAGCACACGAGCGCGCACACACGACGACGAAATGACAAACTCGACGGCGACAGCAGAAAATAATAGAGATCACAATAAACACTGTAATGGTCACCTGCAAGACATCGTCTTCAAAATACAACGTGAGAAGCTCACTTTTAAAGTTTTCAAAACTACCAGAATTTTGATAATCGGCTTAATTTAAACGTTCAGGAAAAACGTTATCATCGTTTTCTAGTCACAAAACGTAACTGGGACAAAAGAGAAAGCAAACTTGCCAGACTTGATTGAAATAGGCAAGCAAGCAAGTGTGTTTTTGTTAACCTTCGTTGTCAACGTTTTCTTCTTCGTTACTAACTAAGCTTTTAATTATGCCTGCTCGCAAACACACACATAAGTCACTTAATACACTAATCTAAAAGAAAATAAAACAGTGCTAAACATGAAAATTGTTAGAATCGTCTAAGCGGATCCTTCTTCTTTTATTTACTTCAAACTTCATTCACATTAAAGAACACCAAGGCTGTTTGGCTGACACTCTAGGCACCAAAAAAAAGCTAAGCTAAGCTTAATATCAAGCTGATTTGGCTTCAGTAGTATCTGGAAAACAATATCAGAAAACACAGCTGTCTAAGGGGTTGTTCGTTCTTCCTGCGAGTTTAATCAAGTGATCCTAGGAATTTTGACTTATCCTTTATCTGGTTCAGCTATTTTCAGTTGAAAGAACCTTAGCGATAACAAGCAAAAACCTTGAAAAAATTAACCGCTCCCAAACATTTGCTTTCCTAGCTCAATTTGTATAACAATGTTACGAGCCGAAATTCCTATGGTATTTTGTTTTCTTTGTTCGTAGTAGTTTAAGTTAATCAGTAACCGAAAACATATTTTCAAATTATTTCCTTTACAACTTCAAAAGTCAACATCCCGCTACAAAGAGAAGCGAGACCTTAGAATTACTGCATGATCATCTCTGTATGTTTTGCTGCGAATGAAAATACGAAACAAGTGTTAGTTAGTTCTGTTTGTGTTAAACTGGTTTGGCTTTAATGAAGGATCTTGATATCTTTTGGGGACGCTGCTAGATAACGTCAATTATTTCCCAATCGTCATCTATTCCAGTGTCATAACCATCAGAAAGCAAGTTTTTCTTTGGAAGAACACTCTTACGAGCCAACCACCCAATGAATACACCAATAAAATGGCCCAGTATTGCCCCAGTGACTCCTCCAACTAAACTGCCAAGCAAAGGTATTGGGATTATCACCTGACCAACAACTGAGCCCGCAATTCCAAGGCCAGCACGGAACACTGACTTTGAAATGATCTCTGCCACTTTGACAGCAAACTCTTGCTTTGTTTTAATCAGAATTCCCTGTTTTCTCTTCTTGTTGGCCTGCCATACCGCGTACAATGCTATTCCTGTCTCAATGAGACACGTGATACCATAAGCGGAAAATGACGCTGTGTAAGACAAATCGCTGGCGCTACAGGCAAGCGACGCAACGTCAGTTGCTTCATCCGTAAAATTTGCGATGACCTGTAAGAATGATAAGTAAAGCATTCAATTATGGACACAACATGTTTGGCTAGCACGACAAAATATATTATATATGATAATTAAGGACTATATCCAAAGCTATTTTGCGTAACAAATAATCAAGAAATTCCTTGAACTGCTGTGATATATCTCTTGGCAAACACAGTTGCTGTTTTACGGTACCTTTGGCTCAGCATGTTTAAGTTGTAATTTTAAAATGACATTCAAATTTCACTAACGTTTTTCAAAGTAGTATAAATTTTCTAAAATTTAGGTGCTTTTGCAACTTCCATTGCCATCTTCAGAAAAATTCCCTTAACCGGAAGCTTAACCCTTTCTAGCCCGGGCTTTTTGGGGGTGTCAAATCTCGTGGAGGAGGGGGATTCCGCCCCCTTTCCTTCCTAAACTTTTTTTACTATTCACCCTAGAGTGGTGATTTTTTTCCACAATGGTAATCACCTTAAGAACTACTTAATTTTAGAGTTAGGTAAGATTAGTTACTAATAATTTATAGCCTAACGTTACTTGTAGATTTGTTGAATACATTATCCAATGCCGCTCGACCACGAAATCCAAGATAGCTGTGAGTTTTTTGCACTAAAACAAATACCAAACTGCCTGCAAAAAGGCTATATCACTAGAAATAGCTCTCAGCATTAAAAACACGTTCACCTTTTAGCAATCTTTTGCGGGCTTAATGAAGGCGGGCAGGCGAAGAGATCCTTTGCGGACAATCCTAAAAAACCATTACAGGCTGAACGTCTACAAATCAAGATTTGTCTGGTTTACTCACTGAGAAATTTCTGTTACTCTCTTTAAGCGGGGGCTTCTATTATGCCTCTTCGGTTTTTCCCTTCAGCCAAAACCTTACGGAGACGAGATTAGCAAGATAGTACTATTTCTGTGAAGTAACGGGACTTACTCTAGAAAGAAACTTACCTTAAAAAACAGGGTGAGTATTCTCTGTACCCCTTCCTGCCGGGCCATATGAGTTGCTCCTGCCAGTAAAGCGTACAAAGCAGACCGCATTTTAAGGTGGGTTTTAGTGACTTGTATACTGACGTTCAGATCACACATGCACCACACAGCAAAGTGTTCGCAGTTATTCCGTAGTACGTCATAGTATGATTCCCCCTCGCGCTTTTTGGCTCTCTCTATTACCTCCTCCACTGAGAAGCGACGTAGCCACTCAGGCCAAATAATTCTCTGGACCTTTAGGGTGATCAATACATGAACACTGGTGAATACTATGTTACTTCGACAAATCACCTGACTTATCCTTCCTCTTTAATAAGGTTACAACGCTAACAGCCTAACAGTTTCAGTTTTCTTTCAGTGTGTGTTAGTATAGGTAATCACACGACTTCGAATTCAATTTAGAAACAATTTTGCACGAGTAGATTTTTTAAAAAGTATGTAAATTGAAAAACACACGAGTGCAAATTAACTCAAAATTAAACGAAAAAAGTCGTGTGACTACTTTTAATGATATACACAACAAAATTACAGAGCAAGTATAGAAAAAAGAGTTTGTAATTCGGTATGAAGGTATTTTTCATCAACAGTAATCGTAATTGAGGTTGAAGTCTTAATCAAGGTCGTATTTGTATATAATCGTATTGACGGTGGCCATAGTCGTCACAGTCGTAGTTAAGTCGTAGTATTCGTGTTAGTTTTAATCATCATAGTCGTAATCGTAGTAGTCGCAGTCGTAATCGTGTTCCAAGTCGTAGTCGTACTCAAAGTCGTAACCGTAATCGTAGTCGTGGTCGAAGTAGTATTCGCATGTAGTCATTGAGTAAACTGCGCTGAATTAACTGTTTTTGCACTGTGTTTACGAAAAACAGCACTTCTCTGACCAATCAGAATCGAGAAATTTTGCTGGGTATAGTGTTATTTCTGAAACTAACTCCATGATCCGTGTATGTTTTTCCCATAAACACATACCTAATGGTTTAACAACAAGGAGTTTGTAAGAATTTTTTCATGAAAAAAATATATCTTGTTCGTATTCTTTGCAATTCCTGCACACCGATTTCCTTTACATCGACCTGTGTCGTTAGATAGACTTAAATAATAAAAGCATGAAGAGGGTTAACAAAATGTAGTTCAAAAAAGTTTCAAACCAAATTATACTAAATAACACTTATTCTATTTCAATTGAGGTGGATACTGTGGCAGAACATCTACTGAGCGCCGAAATTGAAACAGAAGTATATCACCAGCGAGGTACCTAACCTATGGAAACTTGCTTTCAAGAAATAAAAGATCTTTAAGAACAAAAAAACTTTTATTTGTTACTTGAATCGCTGATCGTGGCGAACTCTCGCGTGAGTAGCCTAACCGTACAACAAACGCGCTTGTAAACTGCAAAATTTCGTATTTTCTTTAGGCTTTTTTAAATATCCCGTGTTTTTATAGTGACCTTTTTCAAATTGTAATCAAGCCGAAACGTACGCGAAGTGATAACTTCTGTCCATCATGAATTTTGTTTCGGGCATTATCTACTATTCGGAAGAAATGTTGTCTCTCATGACTATTTCTATAAACCAATCAAACTGCGCGTAGCTGCCTTGTAAATATACTAATAAAATTTAGTCGTTTCAGGAACCTTGAGGTGCAAAAGTTTACTACTTCGCACTGTATAGCTAGCGCTAAACACACTAGGCAGTTCTTTGATATATTGTGGTGCTCGACACAAGTTTTTTCTTGGCCTGGATGACTGAGCTTCGCCTAGTTTTGCGTTATCATGCAGTTAAAGTCAGTGACTCAACTGCTTTGCCTTTGAATCTATAAAACAATAGTCATAACATGAAAGGGCAAATTTATTTCGAACTGATTGGATAACAGTTGGGGCATTTTTTCTTAAATCAGGGCAAAATTACTTAGCACTGGTTGGTCCCTGGTATACTTCCACTCAAAAATGCCTTAAAAACATTTTCCAAAGACGTTTGAAAATTTCCGAAGATTTCCGAATACCCCTGAAGGTTTTCAGAATTTTTTCGAAAATCATAAAAAAGCCTAAGAAACAATTTCAAATCTCTTCCGAAGACTTACGAATGTTTTTAGGGATTGCAAGGTTTTATTACATCTCCAGCAATTTTTGAACAAACTTGGGATAAATGAGTTAATTATACAACGCTTTCTCGTCGGATACCGTGGAGAAAGAAGAATTTTGCCCTCGATGTTACAAACATATAATCGCCTGTTCCTCGTTAAATTTAGGATTAATGTCACTTGCGTTTTCTATGTTTTTTAAATTCCCCTTTAATTTTGGAAAAAGTTGAAAACACTCGTGAAACTAATCCTCAACTTTACTCGGTCCCATGCGGATACCTATACTAACAAGGAAGTCAATCCACTGAGTCAAACCTCATTATCAAACAGTCGTAAGTAACTAGCCTGGCTTGGTCGAGAAGCCAGAGTATTAAATATATTTGAAATGAAAACTTTTTGGCTTTTTTTTTACTGAAAAAGGAATGATTATAGAGCTTTCTATATATGGTCATGTCCAAACCTTCCTGATCATGACTGCACGAAATGTTGGTTTCGCTAGACCTAGCGACCACAAACACTGTTTTCATTAAATAACTTTACAAAAAAATTCAGCGATTGCATATTTGCGACATAAGACGTTTCCACCATGCCTAACGTCATTTTCAAGTTGAAAAGTTTATGTAAAGCAAAACGAAGTTTTGAAATTAAATGACTTTATCAACAAATTAAATGTCCTTTTTAAGAAATGGTTATTTATAAAGCATACCTTCTTTTCTATGAGATCGTCACGATCCTTTATAAATCTAGAATCAGGTAAAACCATTGTGCATATTTTGCCCAATAAACCAAATGATTTCCCTGCAGAAATTGATGGAACCCTTCGCAGTGCTCCTTTTGCAGTTCCAAAGTAATGAATGATCTTTGGATAATCCTCCTTGCTCTTTCCTATACATAAAAAATGGTGGAAGTAAAGTTTGTTCTGAGTGACAAGATGGTCACCAACTTGGATGCTGCCAAAATCCGATATTGGTTCTCTCTGCAGGTGCTCTTCGAGGAACTGCCGTTGTTGTTCGTGCGAATCCTTGCTTAAAGTACTCCAATCAACGTTCACCATTTTAACTAAGCTCCTTATTACTTTTTGTTTCTTTTGTCTCGTTGATCTACGTTCGGCTTTGTGTATCAAGAACAAATTTTATACACCACTGAGGCTTATTTTGCTAACGTTATTGTTACATAAAAAGTGAAATATTGTTTCAGCGCTTATTCTTACGGGAAGACGTCCCTTCCGTAAGCTTTATTTATATCTCGATCTGAGTTTAATTTACCTACGACATTCAACAGAAAGCGAAAGGCTCGAGGCAAACCGTATGCAAATCATATGAGTAAAAAGTATGAAAGTCCATGCTTTATAGCGCCAAAAATGGCTTTAAATATGAAATTTAAAGGTTTGGGGAAGTACTTTCTTGAATAGTTTGATGGGAAATGTACAAACCAGCCAAAAGAAAAAAACAACAAAGAAGATTTTGTAGATTTGTTCAAAACATGTGATTCTGTTACTTTTGGTCTCTTTTAAAATTCGTGTGAATTGTTGTAAGGTCAAGGCAAACTATATCAAAGGACCCCTCGGGGTCAATTCGGAATGCAATGGATTTGTCCAAAATGTAAGCAAATGTATTGAAAATATCACCAGTAGCTGCAGGGTCAGCCAAAATCCTATATCTTTTTAGCAACAATTTAGGCGAGACTTTTTCGGTTGCCTTCGAGAAGATTTTTGTCAAAATGTAAGCAAATGTATTAGAAATATTACCAGTAGCCGCAGGGTCAGCCAAAATACTATCTTTTTAGCAACAATTTAGGCCAGACTTTTTTCGGTTGCTGTCGAATAGATTTTTGTCAAAATAATTTTGCACAATTGATTTCTTACCGCATCCGTCGCATAATCAGCAAAAAAATAACATAATTGCACAATTTGGAGAAACGGATCAGTTTTGTAAAAAGTACAGTAGAGCAGACAATTTTGACATGAATCATCAACCTTTCTGATTTCCAAGACAAAATAAACCTCTAATTTTATGCTGTGAATTGAACCAATCCATTCAGCGAGTCGGAAAAGAACAAAAGCCTTGAAAGCTGCGTTTAGTTTGATTCGAAATTTCACCCCAGCGGGAACAGCCAGAAAGGCGAATATATTGAACAAGTACTGTAGTCCGAGATGACAAAACAACAGAAAGAATGAAGATTATGAGGCAATAGTTGTTTTGTTTTTTTTTATTTTGCATTAATTTCAGGGATCTTTTTTATGAAATTTAATTGTAGCTATTAAACAGGTTGCGTTTAGATAAACGAATAAGCCACTGATCCTTATAAGGAGTTGTTTACTCGTTTCAAAAACCTAAGAAACCATTAAAGTATTTGTTCAATTTCAATTTTTTTTCTCTGGAAAAACAAAGTGCGTTCTTTGATTTTGTACATGAAAAACAGAAGTATTTGAGTTCTTTGAAGTGTGTGGGTGAGTGGTAGACTAGAAGGTGAAAATATGACGTCCAGCTGGGATTTGTAGTAGATTTTTAATAGATTAACCTATTAGTTCTCAAAGTCTTTGGTCTCCTGTGTCTTAATTTTATTTTTAATTCGTTCCTCGACATACTCTTTTCTCCCACGAAAGAATACGTAAAACAATCAATAAAAGATATCAATCCTTATTGCAACAACAATTTATGCCAACAACTAACAGAAACTGTATGCGACGAAAGATAAAACTTGAAGATGTTTCAACCGCAAACAGCAAATAAAATTGTACTCCAAACTTCTCGGTTCTTCTCCAAAACCATTTAACTCAACGTCGCTCACGTAATTAACTTCCGCCCATCATGATCTGTTCCCAGCCTGCATCGCGCGTCAACTATGCTCACGAACATGCCACAATCACGTTCTGAGCACGTGCAAAAGTTTACGATGACTTTTTCTCACCCATCTAATCTTTCTTTCCCAACTGAAGAGTGTAGAACACTATCAACCTTTTTTTCATTACTTATTTTTCTTTATTTACTTAACATTTCCTGTACTAATAATTACGGTTGCTGTACACATAATTACAATGTAAAGAAAAAATAGTTTGCAGCATTATTACACTATTATACATTAAACGAAAAATGATAAGAGTACGGTAACAGATATAACATCATATTAGAAAAATAAAACTGTAAAGTACTTGGAAGTAAATTTTTTGCTTTATACGTATACACCTTGCAACCAGTTTAAAGATGTTTCCCATTTATCATTAAAGCTTTTCAAAGCTTTGACTTTGTCAACCTGATATGCTTCTCTTTCAATTTGACATCGAACAGCTGCTAATATGAGTGTCGGCGGCGCAGTGGCCAAGCGGTTAGCGTGTTCGACTCGTAATCCAGTCTACGGAATAACCCCTAATTTGCATGCGTTTTCAACGCGCAAGTCTCGTTTGCATGTTTAGCAACATGACAGCCGGGAAACACTAAATTCACTGTAGGTTGTCTTCAAGGTGGCGGACATATTCGACCCAGTCTCCTACGCTGGAGAGACCGCGCGGGTTGTTTCGATTGCTGGAGGCAGTACAGAGCAGCATAACAGTATAGAGTAGAAAATCTTAGCAAAGTCAAAGTTCAATTCTCGCTAACATGCCAAAGAAGGTGTTGCTTGCATTGTCCAAGAATTGAGCATACCCACACAGATAGACTCTTTAAACACACTTTCGAAAAAATAACTTTAATAGTCATTTAGTTTGTTAGGAATTACTGCTGTTAAAGTGGCAGACTGACAGAACATGAGTGAAAATATCGAAAATTCAAAAGTATGCAGTCCTAAATGAAGCTGTAAAGAGTAGATTTTTGTAAAAATTAATAATCGTATAGTTTCAGTTTCGGCAGTTTATTAGTGCCAATAATTTGGATAATAAATTTGACACAAATTTCAGGAATTATTACCCACCTATTGTGCTTACTGCTGCATTAGTTTGATTTTAGAAACATGATAGCTTTGAAACTATTTGAGCAGTTAGAAAAGCCCCATTTGAAGAACACGTGGGAACAGGCTGAAAAGTTGCCAACTTTAGGCCGAAAAATATATACTGGCAGACTTTTCAAAATTTAGAATTATAACCATCTTAAAGCATATAATTAATATTCGTTTTTGTGAAAAAAAGCTAAGCCGGCCGGACCGTAAAAAGTATCCCGTGGAGAAGCCAAAACGCAAGGTGATAATTTTACTGGGTATTGTGTCAAAAAGTATGAACGCGTTTGGTTGTACGCGCTAAAAGAAAATCCATTATTTTTCTTGACATTTTGAACGGAGACAAGCACTGGCGGAGGTGGTTCGGCGATTTTCAAATTTCCTAAATTTTGAAAAAACTAAAGCGCTCTTGAAACTTTTAATTATACAACATAGAAAGGTTAACTTTTAAAAAATTCGAATATTTACAGCTGTCGCGGCACTCTCGATTTTAACAGTCATTGACTCCTATAATAAACACGGTTTATAAACACTCAGCTCTGGAGTTCATATTCCGTGTCTGGATTTGTTTCAATATTATTGGCACTACTTAATGACTAATAAACTGCCGAAACTGCAGACTATTTAAGAGGAATTTAGTGATTGGTGTTCGCCCCCCAGAGAAAAATTAAAAGGCAGGTTCGAACTGGTGCGGTCGCCAAGCATGAAGTAAGTGACGATTGAGGTCACGTGAAGTCCCAGCAACGTCCAGTGCGGCTTTTCACAAAACAGAAATGGTGAAAACGTGTGGGGAAAATTGTCTTTTGAGTGGACGTTTTGCGAACCGAAAAGGTTGAGATGGCGATGGGTGTTTAGGGCATCTATTCACGGATATGTCAGCCGATTTTCCTGTTCGATCTGGCCTAAAGTACGGGAATATTTGAGCTTAGCGTGGGGAGAGGTTCAAATATGAGACTCCTGCCTTGTTAATTTTTCTCAAATTGCGCCCAAAATACACACAAAAGACAAGCACAAGTTGAACTCAAGGTAGGTGAACTTTATTTCTAATAAAAACGATTTTCGAAATTTAGTCAAAATCTTAAGACTTTATATGGAAGTTTGTACTATACTGCTCGTTGTACAACCATCCCTTTCTCACCATAAGCTTGGGGAGCCTGTAGTCGTAGAGAATTTTTTGCTATAATTTTAGATTACTTTCGAAATTGACTTGAGTAACCTTCTCTCTGTTTGGTAAGAATAGAATAAATGCTGTTTTTCTAGTTTATAGCAAACAAAAATTTGTCTGTTTTCTCATGGTGTGGGGTCCCTGTGCTTGGTTTATGTTCCATCGAAGGGATTTTTTGGGATTTTTGATATGTTGTTTAAGACACTTTTCCTGACATTTTGGCATTTGTTTGATTACAAACCATAATTTTACTGGACTATATTATGTACAAGAATAACAGGAATGCGAGATAAATTTAGAAGAAAAAGAGGAAACGCAAACTTGATTTGCAAGTAAGGGACGGGCAAGTTGATCTCGTGGGGGAGAGAAGGGATAGTGGAAAAAATTTGTAAAAAGGAAATTGCAGAGCCCCCAAAAAAGCTTAAAAAATTGCACACACAACATTGCAAAATAAAAAAAAAATTGCAAAGCAAGACATCAAAGAAAAAAATAAATTGAAACATACGTAACCAAGTCCATGACATAACTGTCTTTAAATTTACGCATGCAGTATCCACAAAAGACCATGAACGCAACTGAGGATTGGACACTTAAGACAAAAGTCCCCACTCTGTTTTATGGTATTTACGCGCTTAAATTAGAGTAACGGTAGTATATTATGTGTGCAAACATGTATACTTTTTTTTGTGTGTGTCTATAATATGCTTAAAAATACACAGCCTGTAGTTATTCAATTGCACCCACAACACATATCAATATGTCGTTGTGATTGTACAATCTATACTATTTGAATAGGTTTGATACAAATCTATTCAAATGTTAAAACCGCATTGATCACACCTGTTTCACATCAACGAACGGCACTTCTGGTTATTAACACATTAATAAGTTAGAGGAATTACGTTTGAAGAACAGAAAATGGATTCAAAATCTGAAACCAAATTGTGGTTTTATTAACACTCGTCTGTAAATCATATTCGTATTTTTTAATTTTTTTTTCTGTAAAGCGCTTCAGAATATTGTAATAGTTTTAGCGCTATACAAGTTTATATAATCAAAATTGTTTTTATGGTGAAACACATATAGATCCACTTTTACCCCTCACCCCTCCCTCACTCCTGAAAAAAACCTACCATAAAAAAAAAAAAAAATTTGCACGGCACATGCCCAAAAACAACAAAATTGCAGACCAATTATAACCGCAAAAAAATTTGCTGGAGATGCATTCAGTTTATCGGGAAAACAAGTCCAGAGTCAATCTCAGCACATTAATAGTAATAAAGCATAAAGATTGGCTGCTATCGTTTCCGTGTTTTTCCCATACATTTCTCTGTAATAATAAAATCAGGAGATCAAGTTTCAAAACTTCATATCTGCATTAAAGTTTGATAATTTTTTACAAAATTTTACATTTTTGTTTATACTGATGCGCTGGATTTTGTGTTGGCCACAATTAGTTGATATGTTCAATATATTTTTTGCGTGAAAAGGGTCTGTAGGAAGTCAAAAGTTATTACACGAAATAACTTAAACACTTATCAGACAGGGGAAGGGGAGTGCCAACGCCAAGTTCAATAGCTCATAACTTTAGCAACCTGCAGTTAATGCATTCAAGTTTATTGACTTTCCTAGAGTTCATCATGAAAGAAGACGGTTGGTCTCAAACATCAGCAAATTGACTGTTGTTGCTATTGCAACTCATTTTAAACCATTTTAGTTACAAAAAAAAAAAGACAAGAACTCCTAATTTTTTTCTCAAGGCAGGAAATTCGGTTTTGTTTTTAGCCGTAACTTGCTGACTGTGTTTATTGACATAATGGTTCAAATTGTGTATCAGAATTTTGCTCCATCGCTGATATTTTCTTCATAGGATCAAAAGTAGGTTAGATATATGTTAAAATGTGAAAATAAAGTGGAAAATTTTCCAATACATTGGCTCATTTATAACTCGAATCAGATCAATTTTGTCACTGGACGGTTTTGCCGTGTTCGGGGCAAAGTTTAGGCCGGCAGACGGTTGAAAGTGAGAATCTAAAAGAATTAATTTCCAAATTACCTCGGTCGCGTTCTGCCATTTTAACGCCAGCAGTGCAGTGTTATAAGCTCGTTAAAACCATGTTATAACTGACTCCTTCAGAACAATGGTAGATTAAAAATTTTGAGCTGTGGCTATGGTTTGCTCGATTTTTCTGTTCACTTTCTTCTACTGATTTCAGCATTTTGCCAATTCAATCTGTTCTTATTATGCTCGGCAACTAAGCATCAAGCAGTTTGCTGTGTATATTTTAGTAATATATATGTGAACACTGATAATTTTTCTCTAAGGCCAGCTAAACTTGGTTCCATATAGATGATTGCGTGTTTCTGGTCAGTGCCCGCATTGGTTTTAGTTATAGCCACCGCAAGGGCGATTATTTTCTATATTCATTATTTTTGAAATACTGAACTAAAAATGTTAATGGTTGACAAAGCTTTTGGTCGTAAATTTTGACTCGAAAATGATTTTGCTGCATTCTCACTTAAAAACTATTGTTGTTACATCAGAATGAACCCAGGGTGTGATCAGAGCTCTATTGTATTTAAAGCTAAATTTAGATAGGGCAGAGCTTTAGGTGTCATGTAGCCCAAGGACGCCAGAACTTTAAACTAGTGACAGTCCACTAGCATGGGACTAGTAAAATTTTTTGCTAGACTCTGAAAAAAAATTAGACCTACTGGCCAATAGACGGTAGTAGCATCCTAAAAGAACAACATATATGAAAGGCTACTTGCATTAGTCTAAATTACAAATAGACAAAACTCAAGTGTTACTTTAACAATCATATGGACGGTCTAGATGTGATTGTGATTGATCTGGCCATCCGCCATTTTGAAAGTTGCATCTATGTTGCTACTCAATAAAGAAAGCCTAGAATTTAGTACATGATAATTACTGAATTGGTATCTGTTTCAAATAATGAAATGCAAGGGTTTCTTTTATTTTTATTCTCAACATTTGTGGGCTTCTGAAAACTGCTTGGCTGAATAACCTGGAAGCCAACTGACATACAAGTTAAAATGAAAATTTAATAAGAAAATATAAATTATGTTTTTGAGGTTTTGCTTATGGACTAACTTTTTTTTATTTCCCAATGGCAGTCAGTGATAAGTGCTAAATGAGTTTTGAGTACTGGACATGCCCTTGGTAGTATTGGATGGATCGGTTACCGGGCCTCACACCATTGGGGGTTGTATCACCCACAAATGTAATAACCATCAACCACATATGTAATAAAATGTAAGTTTTCAACAAAAGTGAACTAAAACTTTTAGAAGTGGTGCAATAGTAATAAGTTTAGATGCTTCACATTTGAATGACAGGTCTTTGAGCATGAGGGGAGGGGTGAGGACTGTGGCCATAAAAGAGCAGAGGGGGGGGGGAGTAAGGAAAGTGACAAACTGAATGCCCGCTGTTAAGCCATTCACACCGGACCATGGTTGACATAAAATCGCGTGGGCTTAGTGATGAGGAATGTTGCCATAGGGGACAGGGGAAGTGAAGATGCATAGCAGGGGGGGGTATAGTGACAAACCATGACTTGTAAAAACCCATTGTTATGCCATTCACATCTCAGCATGAGTGGTCTAAATTTGTGCAGCATTTTTGTCAGCTTGCTGTATCGCTGGTAGTGTGAACCATCAACCGAAAAGCGATGCAATAAAATAGAAACAGAACGATGCATATGAAAAAAAATTATAATGCAGGAAGTTATTGCCTATACTAAACATTGATGTAGTAGGGGAAAAGTGAAAATCGAATATTTCAACACTAAAAGACACCACTAAAACACACATAACCAAAAAAAGTAATGGCATTAAACTAAAAACGAAAGTGCAGATGAAGGGAAAGAGCAGTCTAGACTTTATGAACATAATTGGGTTTGAAGTGTGGCTTCAACCGTTGCCATTTGAAACTCTTTAAAATAGCTGTTTACTAAACATTTGTTTTCGACGATGTTAAATAGTTTTTTTCATAGTCAGGTAGTCGAGGTAGTGTGTTGATCGCTTTTACAGCCGGTGCTACAGTCTAAAGTTTTTTAAATACAATCATGTTAGTCGTCTGTGCTTTCGTTTTTAGTTTAAGGCCATAAATTTTTGGGTTATGTGTGTTTTAGTGGTGTATTTTCAGTGTTGAAATACTTTTTTCCCCCAACAACATCTGGGTTTAATATTTGCAATAATTTCCTGTATAATTTATTTTCTGTTTTCACATATATCGTTCCGTTTCTATTTTATTGCATTGTCTTTTGGTTGATTGCTCACACTACTAGCGCATAACATAGGGAGTTGATTAAAACGAGCAAATAATATAGGTCACTCGATTCATGCTCCGGTGTGAAAGGCTTAACAATGGGTTTTCACCAATAGGCCCCGGAAATGAGGCTTTTGTAAACGTTGTGAAAACTTCTATTTATTCAGCCCTGGTC